>JBAMHX010000019.1:16920851-16931318 GCA_037177515.1 Pseudomugil tenellus
TGTAGTGTAGTTGGGCACAGGTGTTGCCTGCAGTGCTAGGTGCATTATTTTTTTTCCCTATGTTAATTAGATCTGAGATTCTGCAAAGAGCTAGAACTAATTTCTCAAGTTAGTATAGTATAATTTCCTATTGATCACAACTAAGTGCATAAATGTTGCTTAAAGAGCTCCGTCTTTAGCTGCTTTTGAAAGTAGATAAGGACTCTGCAGAGCAAACAGAGTTTGGCAGTTCGTTCCACCACCGAACAACAGAGGAGAAGAGTCTCGCTTGTGATTTAGCCCCACGTAGTGATGGTAGTGCTAGGCGTCCTTCACTGGCTGAGCATAACTGTCGAGAGGGAGTGTAGCTCTGGATTAATGAGTCAAAGTAGACAGAAGTCATTTATGTTATTGTCTTGTAAGCCAAAAGCAAAGATTTGTATCTGATTCGTGCTGCAACTGGTAGCCAGTGCAGTGCGATTAGCAGCGGAGTGACATGAGCTCGTTTTGGTTGGTTGAAGACCAGACGTGCTGCTGCATTTTGGATCATCTGCAGAGGTTTAACAGAGCATGCCGCCTGCCTGCCAGTAAGGAATTGCAGTAGTCAATACGAGAAGTGACTAGAGCCTGAACCAAAAGCTGCGTTGCAAGCTCTGTCAGGTAGGGTCTGATCCTCCTGATGTTGTATAGAGCAAATCGGCAAGTACGGGCAACTGAGGCAACATGGACCTTGAAATTCAGCTGGTCATCCATCGTGACTCCAAGATTTCGAGCAGCGGATGTAGGCACAAGTGTTATAGAATTCATTCTGCAAGTCTTTTGAACAGAACATCTTCTGTTCAAGGTCATTAAAAAAATGTTTCCTTATTACCTGTCTATTTTACCTTTTTGGATGAATAGATTGGTCACAGAGGTGGCCAAATTTTCTCGAAAGCATTGGTTCACGTTTATGCGCAAACACAAATTTCTTCAGTAATAAATGGAAAGATTCATCATTAATCTGTGGTCCTTTTTTAAGTAAAACAACTTGTTGTTGTGCAAAATCAGGGCGCCGCCTGTTGCTGCTTAGGTCTCATTATGAATCCACCATTGCCGAGGTGTTGCTGGGAGGAGGATTTATCAGACCAGACAACATTTTCCACTTATCGACAGGCTAGAGTTGGTCTTTCTTATCTCACTGTAAACGCCTCTGGCAGCTTGCTGTGGACAGGAGAGTCACCCTGCATGCCGTCTGTTGTTTTGCCCCATACAGACAAGAATACGCAGGAAATTGATTGCTGTATCTCACATTTGCACTGTGTAGTGAGGTGCCACACTACGGGGCTTTCATAGGTTGTTGTGGCCTGAGGCACCCAAAGGCCTCTAAATCTGCCTTCCAAAGTCAGCCTCTCCAAAAAGAGAGGATTCTGAAGAGGAGTGTAATGGCCGTTTTTCCTGTAAAGGATGAGGAGACTGGTTTCTTTAGATTGAGAAGAATATAAATTTAATAATGAAGAATAAGAGAAGTTGAACATTCATTAAACATTAAAACATGGAGTGAGACAATACATTAAGACAGACAGACAAGGAACAAGGTTATAACCTGGGGAGAATCCCTCCAGAGATCTGTCGTCACACAGAAGTCTGAAGCTATTCTCTCCGGTCACTTAGAGACACCTATGTCTAAAGACTTTGGCTGCGTGCCTCAGTCTGGAGCCTGTTCTTATGATATGACAAACAAAACCAAAGGTCTCGTCGAAACATTTTCCTGATGGAAGTACAATGGCCTTGCAGATGGTTTACTAAGGGCAGAATGACACCAGTTTAGGAGCCTTATGGTCAGACCTTTCAGCTAGACATTAATTAAGAACAAGGTGATTAAGCTAATTGGAAATTTCCACAACAGGAGCTTATTGTGTAACGTATGGAATGTCAAAACTCCCTGTTCCACAAAATATGTGTGTAAGAATTAGTTCACATGCAGAAAAATGTATAAGCTGATTCTGCATGTTGACTTGTTTGTGTAAAGGTAAATGAGATTCACTTGTACAATAACAACATGTGTCATCCTTTGCTCCCTGAAAGTACATTGCACTTCAGAAAATCTGTGATTAAATCTGTCTCAGATGAGACTGCAGACAGATGTCTTGCTTTCCTAAAGAACATCTCTGACGTATGTAGCTGCCAAAACCTGCACGAACCAGAGCGGCTGGATGTTTTTTTCTGTGAGATGGAGAGTTAAAAACTAAATTCCATACATTCATCACATTTCTCCTGTCAGATGATGTCAGCTCTGTTATCAACACACTTTGGGTTACTTGCAGACAATTACTGCCTCAGTTATATTTAGCAACCTTGCAACCAGACTTCATTAAATCCTGTTTACTCACGTCAGTGCTTTTTTCTCAGTTTATCTGGAAGAACCTTCATACACCGAGACATAATGATGACGACATAAATGAAAGGTTATGTCATTTTTAGACACAAAGATGATTGTCTTATAGGTTGTCTTATCTTCACATTGTCAGGTGCTGTACAATGCCATTTCCAAAAAGACTGTACAAAAAATAAATAAAGCAAATGATAATAACTTGTTCTTAGTTTAAACAGCATTTTTTGGGTATGGAGTATGGAGTATATTATATAACCACAGATAAGATGAGAATACTTAGTGCACGTTTTGTCTTCCCAGCAGTACTTTGTTGATACATGGGTGATGATGGTATTATAAAACAACATCTGTCTCACAGGAATACACAGATTTGAGTTAGTCTTATATTAATCTATGCACACAGGAGGATATGTTTGCTGGAGTCATTTGCTCGTTTATTAGTTTTGGCATAAACAAAATGTTCTTTTCACAGGTCACATGTAGTACATGTACAAACCTAGTTTTTAGGAAGGTGGAAAGCTGCAGAATGTAAATAATACAGAACACTTCGTGTAAAGATAAATAGTCAGAAGACAACATATGAGATGCTGAAGCTGTGTCTTAATACCCTCAACAACACCACGCAAGCATGAAAATGAGTTGTGTATTGTTAATGCAATATTCTTGCTTGAAATTGCTTAAATTTTAGCTGGTCAATAGTTCAATTCCTTTCTTTTTTTATTAGCTGTATTTACTATTTGAAAGGGTGTGGACTAGCTGTAACACATTCAGCCCTGTTATGATGAAAATTTTGGTTGGGTTAGGGTGTCTTTCGGGTGCGCATTGTTTGCTATTTCTTTAATCAATTCAGATAAAAACATCTACACATTTCTGACAATAATGAGAAATTTTGAATCTTGGCATGCCTAAGAAGGTGACACTGAACACATTTTGTTTACATGGTGGAGTTTTAATCTGCATTTATAATTGTAAACCAGTGGTTTTAGATCTTTCTGAATCTGCTTATTTCTGTCTGCTAAAACATTTTGCCCATTAAATACTGACCCAATTACTTTTATGATACAGTTTGTGAATTATTTCCTAAGCACAGCATTCTGTTTCTATGTACATGGGTTGTTAAAAGCTAAATAATGTCCAAAACATAAGTTGAAATTATCCAACATCGATATATCATTATTATTATATTTTACATTATTACTATTATTATATTACATTACATTTTTTGCCTATATCTCTGGAACTATTTGTCTCATTGACCTCTAATCAAGTGCACTTAAAAGGTCATGACCTCAGGATGCCATACCGGGATGGTTCAAAGCTTCCACACCAGGTGGAGCTTTGTGACTGAACAGTACTGGTACATTGGAGTATTGGGGGGGTTATATATTCCTCGCCGTTTCGGTTGCGCTTCACAGTTTTTGGTTTTGATTATAGATGGTTTCAGTTCTGACACAGACCTTTCATCGGTGGGTTTTTTTTGGGGTGCATTCCATTTGGCTTGTGAGTTTTTGAGTAACACAGCTGTAGTCCGGATGTTGTTTAAACCCCAGATAATACGTATGGTTCCAAACTAATGTGGCTGTAGACGAAAGACTCCAGCAAGCTGTTGTAAGTTGTTGTAAGCTAAAGATGACTGACATTAACTTATTGAAGTGTTTATTCAGCATGAGTATGGATACTTTCCATGGCCCACAGTGTTAACACTGCACTACAGATGAGAAAAAAATATTAAGTATGAGTGGCAAATTAACATGATTCTTAAACAAATATGATTCCACACACTTCTCTGTATGTCTAATGAGACCGACAGTAGCCTATCTCATATATAGATTACGTAAGTCATGTAAATGTGCCTAACCTATTTTGTTCTACAACATGTGATATATTTGGTGTGCTTTATTTTCTGCTATGCTGAAAGCCTTTAGAAATAACAGGAAGCAAAACCCATTGAATCTGTAATCTACTTTTACTAAGTATTGCTAAATATGTTCTACCAGTTCTTTCTCAATCTTTACCCTCCAGCAAATGTTCTGTTGTGTCTAATCAATGGTAAAGCCATGACAATTTGGTTTGATTGAAATCGCTGCAGGATAAAAACATCATTAGTGTGAAAATGGGAATACATTTAAAGAAACAGATCAGGAACAGCAGTGTTTCTAATTTTCTATCCCACAGGGAAAGGCCATATGTAGCTGATGATAATTGGTGGTTTGTTGATAATTGCATCATGTCTCTTTCGCTGCATATGTTAAAGCACAATTTGCATGCATAACACATTGCCTTTAGATTGATAAATTAGTAATACAGTAATGATTTGTTTCCTCCAGTCTGGCACACACATTAATGCTCTTGTCTTTCACACTGTTGTCCTCTATTTTCACACTTTCTGGTCAATCCTTCTGTGTTTTTGTCCTGCAGATGAGTTTAACCCTGAAGTTCCCAAGCTGGAGAAAAGTGTCAGTGGCAGCAGCCCATCTCGTGACCGCCTTCTTCTCACTGTGGCGATGCTGCTCGTGTGTGCCGCCCTTCTGTCCTAGCAACTGTCTCTCAGTGGCTCCTCAAGCATAGCTGGACCGCCTTGTCCGAAGGGCTTTGTATCCACCACGTTTTTCTTCATGAGGTGAAAGTTGACAGAAGCAAAGAAGAGAGTTCAGCAGATTATAACCAAGGACAAAGAAAAAAATAATGGACTTAAAGAAAAAGAGAGGCCTTTTTGCTGTCATATTTCCACCTGTGTGTTTAGATGCACCATGTACCGTTGGGCGTTGTTATCACATGATTGCAACATTTCATGGAGGTGGGGGTGACAATATCACAGCTAATTCTGAATCAGACATCTGTGCTGTTGTCTCAACTGATGTGAGCCTCTGCGCAGACTACAAATTCATTTTGTAGCATGGATAGGAAAACACCTGTGCAGTTTCCTGCTGAATGAGTGAGGCATTTGTAAGTGTTAGCCTTCAAGAACATGGCACGCCTTGACTCTGCACTGGATTTTCAGGCCTTGATCCATGGATTTAGTAAGGTAAAGCAGTAAATTCAACTTTAATGTGGAATGAGCAAAGTGAAATCAAAAACTGTACTGTTCAAACTTGGGCCCTGTCGGAAATTTCTATAAATCAGTGAATGAGAATTGTTGCTATTGTTCTGGACACTGTAGAATGTTTTCACGCTGGTGTGTGGTAGCTGGTAGTAATAAGAGGCTAAAAAAATGGAAAGTTATTAGTGTATGAATGGGCTTTTCAATTACCCATTCTCTCTTTATAACAAAAAATCCCCCTGGGTTTGAGTTAGGTACAGAAGTAAAGCCTGATTTTTCTTAGAAGGTAGTCTGTGTCCTCTTAGAGCTAGTCTTATGTCTGATTTTCCTGCCTTTACACTCCAACAACAATAGAAAAATATAGACTCTGGACTAGTAATTTGATGACACTTAGACATGGTAAAATTGGTAGATTTGGGTTTTGCTGCCATGCATTTCCCTTCGGCACTTTGCAAAAGGGTTTGGATTTTAAACCTGAAATTGCGAAGCAATCAGCACAGTCATTCAGAACGCCTCTAATTTATAACTGTTCAAAAAGTCAGTCAGCAACAAGCTCCCCTTTTAATCCCAGACAGCTCTGTCTGTTTCTTTCCCACTTCAGAGGTTCACAGCCAATCAGTGCTGATGGCCATTACAGCAGTCACAGTCACCATGGAAACGCCCCCATATAGTCGCCGGAGCGCGGCAGGTGCCTGAGAAGAAATTGTGCTTTGAGTCTCAAAGTAACGCTGCCGCCATTTTATTAAAAAGAGCAAAAGGTTAACAAAAAAAGAAAGAAAAAACAAGTATGAATGTGATAATGAGAGATTCACTTTTTTATACTGTAATACAGGACAGTGTAGACAGGCGTTGAGATTACTATGTTGTGCTATCTTACTTCATGTACTTTTCAAATGTATTTATTTGAACATTTTGTTATTTATCGACGTCATTATCAGTGTGCAATCGTAGGCCTTTTGCTCAATAAGCTATTGTGCCATTTTTATTTATTTTTTTAAAACAGTGGAATTTTTACTGCAGCATTTTGCTTGTGTAGATAAATAGATGTAATTCAGCCTGACACAAAGAGAGGGTTATTGGTTATGACTAATCAGTAGGAACATACACTCAGTAACCCCACTCTCATGTAAAAGATACTGCTTATTCTGTTGCTCAAGAGCATGTCATAAACCAACTGTGAATTCACAGCGGAGATGTTGATGGAGGGGCAGTGCTCGTCGAGCGGTGCACTTGCAAAGCCAGGAGGTCTGCGTTGTAATGTATATTTATAATAACGTGCTGGTTATGGAATGTGTTTGCGTGTGCACATGTGTGTGTGAGCTTCAGAGAGAGAGAATAGATGAGAAGACAAATGAGTTCACATTAGTAGGTATGTATGTGGAATGTGTTTGTCCGCGCTTTTCAAATATGTGGCATTTAGAACTTTCGTACTCATTATGAGTCATTTGTAGGATTTGAATATGCAAGCCTGTATGAGAGGATGTGCTCTTCTGTAATGTTAGTTTATGTTACAGGGGTCTGGGGAAGTGGAAAAACAAGCATTTACTGATGTAGAAGACAACTACAAGACATGGGTTTACCTTTGACAAAAATGAATACACTGTAAATTGAACTAAGAACGATTAAAATGATGCCAATTAAAATCTTTTTGCAGATTTAGTTTTGTGTATTTTTTTTTTTTTAGTACTGAACAAGAAATGTGGTGTATCTTTTACACATCGGTTCTCCTCTGTCTGCTCATGCTATATCTGCAGCACACAGTGCAGGCCAGCTAAAAGGTGAAAAGAAGAAAAGCATGACAGCATAGTTGTTCAAGTTTGGTCAAAGTTTTCTTTAATTTGTTGATGACATGACATCCAGATTTGTTTATTTAGAAGTAGAGGAACATTTGAAAAGCAATGAAATTGGATAATTTTTAAAAAATTGAAATCTTAAAGCAGCTTATTATTACCGCATTTTCTGGACTATAAGTCGCACTATTTTAATAGTTTGACTGTTGCGACTTGTAGTCAGAAAACCACTGTATACAGTTAAACCCTACACATGCATTGTCCACCTGCTTTAATTGTTTTTGCCTTTGTTTTATTGACAGAATTGCTCATCTACTTACTGTTGCACTGTACCAGTTACTCAAACGATATACTGAACTTCAGGGTTTGTGGGAGCATGAGGACAATAAAGATCTGTATTTAGTGTTTAAAAAATTGACGGCTAAAGCATTGCAGATCCAAAGACATCCAATATCTGCATTTACCTCATAACATTCCATCTTGCAGCTTGTTTACACTTAATATCAACTTCAGGAGACTTGCATCAACCAGCCCTCCAGACACAAGCAAGCAGTTGTTATTACTTCAGCAGCATATAAATAAAGTAAGAAGATTCCAGGTGAAAAGGTACAGCATGCGCTTTATGTTAGATGAAGTGATATCAAACTGCACAATCTGAAAAATGTTGATCAGCAATTTACCAATAAGTCAGTGAATACAATTCTGATCAGACATTAGAAATATATCAGCAGAAACTGTGTTTTCTCTTGCCTTTCTGGGATTCAACATGGTCCCTCACTCTCTTCTGTTTGTCTTTCAGTACTGCCTAAAAGTTATGCTTCCCCCTCTTCCCCCCCCCATCCACTTTTAGATATATTGGCTGTGACTAGACATATAAACACTTACACTGCAGCACATAAAACTATCACTCTTTTTCACATGCCCCGTATTAGTTTCACACATTCTCCTTTTGCTATAAAATGAAATGACATGTCCCATTCTATCCATCTCTCTTTCTCAAAAAAAAAAAAATAAAATAAAACACCTGCAAGCCATTCATGTCTCCACAGATCTGCCACTCCACATCGCTCCTCTTTCTCCTCGGCCCTGTCGGTTTCCTTTTAATCTTTCCATACATAACAGAAAGGTACTGACAATCAGAAGGTGCGCGTTTCAGATGCACTAATGTCCGTGTCAAGCAGGACAGAGGGGGCAGATGAGGATTTTACTTTGATGTTACACATTTGGCCTGAAATCACTCAAGAGAGAAATACAAGTAGAGCAGATCCTGCAGTTTGCTTGCAATTTTGCAGACTATGGTTAAATATGTGTGTATTCAGGTGTCATGCTGAGGAATTTTAATGTACATAACGTTGTGGAGGATTGTCCTAGCATTATGTGCTACACTATGTACAGTAGACATTTGTTTGTGTCTATCTCACAAGTGTTTGTCTGCTGTGGGGACCTGGCTTCCTACTCATCTGTGTTCAGATTATAAGTAGGTATTTACTTGCAGTATGTTGCCTTCTAGGTCTGAAATTTTACATAAATGTTTTAGTATCTTGACATTAAAGCAGTGAAAGTGTTTTACCTCCAGCTCTGGGGCCTGAGTGGGTCATTTCAAACATGATTTTCAGGAAATTGGCCTTATTTGTATTTTGGCTGCAGGGATGTCTTTTGTTAGTTATGTAATGGAATAAATTCTTTCATATTTAAAACTTTCATTTTTGTCTGGAAAAAGCTTATGCTATACTTGTTCCAAAAAAAAGAAATAATAAAATTTTGCTCGCTATTCAGATGAGAGGTGCAGGGGTGTTGGGTATTGGAAATTTCCCTGTGTAGCTGACACATAGTTTTACTCTTTCTACCATGAAAAAGATATCTAACAAGTGCTCTGTCCAGCCTCGAACTCACAGAGACATTCCATTAGCATGAGAAGATGACCTCTCCTTTGTTTGGAAGCACATTATCGTTTTCAGAATCATTTATTGTGAGATAAGCCATCTGTAGCATGGGCAGGTCTGAGCTGTAGAAAAGAAATTCCCCAGACAAGCTGCACAGTCTGGTTGTAACAATGAAACAGATGCCTCCGCCTCACAGCACTTCTTATAACTCAGAACGTTGCTGAGATGATCACTCGGCATAGTGTCGCATTCAAGTGCTTTTCAAAGCTCCTGTGTCGTAGCAGGGAGTCATTAAACTGAGTTGTGGTTCATTCAAATGTCTATAAGTGAAAAATGGATGTCATTGACAATAAGTAGTTTTTTAACATACGGTATATAGATTGCATTTTTCCATTCCCGTAAATTGTGGTTTTGCTTTTTGTCATTCTCATTAATGGACAAAAAAAGTGTGATAGTTTAGGGAATGTGCAATGCCTTCCTGCCAGCTGTTACTGAAAATCACTAAAGCTGTTAAAATGTTCTATTTCCCTCAGTCGCTTCATAGTTATTTAGCCTGAGTCTGTCCAGGTCATTATCTTGTTTTTCCACAAGGCTCATATGCAGACAACCTTCAGCCTCAAAAATAGTACCATTACTTCCAATTTAAATTGTTTTTATAGACATTAGAATGGATGTCAACTTAGTCTTCTAATAAAAGTGGCCTCGGATCTTTACATTTCAATAACATTCTTTAGTTTAAATGCTATAATAATAATAATATTTAATAATAATAATAAATTACTGTTGACTGTTTTCCATTTGTTGGCCTTGCAGAGTATGAACAAAACTCAGATAATTTGAGGATTTATTTATCATAACCCTTACTTGCATACATTAATAAAAAGCAATGTCACATACTTTTCAAGTACATTATTTTACCTCTAGTGACACATGCAATGATGCTGTTTTTGTTTATTAACGAAGGTTGTCTTGGCTTATATTTTATTAATTTAAATCTATTCTATGAGATGTTTATATAGCATAACATATTTACATAGTTATGATTTAAATATTTTTAAACCTATATCTGCATCATTTTCTTTTTACATGTATCACTAGGCAAGGCAAGTTTATTTGTATAGCACCTTTCATGTATACAACAGTTCAAAATGCTTTACATAAACACATTAAAAGCATTACAGATGTTGAAACAGAAATAAAAAAAGAATAAAAACAGCAAGAATCATAATAAAATAATAAATTAAATTAAAATCATTAAGAAGAACATCATTAAAAAGTTACCGTACAGATTTCATTTGTAGCTAGAAGAGAAAAGATACGTTTTTAGCCTGGATTTAAACATTTCTACATTTGGTGAAAGTTTTATCTCTACTGGCAGTTTGTTCCACTTGTTTGCAGCATAAC
>JBAMHX010000019.1:16931418-16948508 GCA_037177515.1 Pseudomugil tenellus
CAGACTTGATTGGTAGTTTTAAGACCCCGAGTCTCCAGGTGTTTACTGAGGCTGGCCCTCTTCTCTTTGCTGCCAAAGAGAATTATTTCAGTTTTATCTTCATTTAATTGGAGAAAGTTTTCCCTCATCCAGGTGTTTATTTGCTCTAAACAGTAACACAATAGATCTATTGGACTGCAGTCGTCTGGTGACAAAGACACATAAAGTTGTGTATCGTCTGCATAACTGCTATAATTGATGTTTACGTTCTGTAATAGTTCACCCAAAGGGAACATATACAAGTTGAACAGAAACTTGGGTAGTTACAATGTAACTACAATATGTGCAATAATATATTTTGTCCTCAGTGAGTGGTAGTGTATTGGATGACTCACTTTTGTCCACTGAAGCGGTTCATTTATAACTATACCATTCTCATTCATGACTTTATATAAAATAAAGCTTGTAAATAGGTGTCCAATGTTGTGACCTCTATGTATGAGAAACCATGGGTGTCCTGCTATCTTATAAAATGTTGTTTGCTCCAAGGCATGGGTTGCAAATGAGACGTCACTCAAATGTTTCTGAAACAGGTCTGTTTGATTGCTTCATGAAGCCCATCTGATTCTTTCATACTGCCGTACACCACTATAAAAGTAAAAAGAAAACCTCCTGGGTCTTTTATTCATGTAGGGAATGATGACCTAGAATATTGTGGAATGTGTGGTGGCTGTGAAAGCTCCTACAAGTGAATAAGGTGAAAGTGACACAACAAAGGAACGATTTTGGTCCTGAATATGTTTCTATTTGTGTGTGTGTGTGTGTGTGTGTGTGTGTGTGTGTGTGTGTGTGTCTCTATTGAAAAAGTTTTAAGCTTAAACAAGTGAAACATCTGATGCTATTATGTAAACACAACCAGGATGCACCAAATTGTTGTTGCATTGTGATGTTGCAGTCATGTGTCACCAAAGCAACCAAAAAATAACATGTGACTAGATGTTGCATTTTATGCCAAACTGGTTTTTTTTTCTAACTCTCATCATGTAGTTTGAATCTAGTGAACAAAAGACAAAAGTGTTAGTGTTTATTTATTGTTGCAACTAAATTCACTAAATGTACTGAACAATGGGCCACCTTCCTCATTCCTCCTTAAGAGAACAATGTCTCTTGTTAGAGGGAGCACTTAAAAATAATGGTGGTTTCAATGTAGAAATGCTCATAAAGATTTAAATTCCTTTAGGATGTTGCTATTTAAAATGGTACCACCAAAGGGTATGTGTAGGTCCATGAATAACAAAACTATTTAGCTGTTTTGAACAGATTACTTTTTTAAATTGAACAGTTTTGATCAGTTTACTTTTCAATCTTCTTTATTCATTTAAAAAATAGATTAAATTGGTAAAGAAAGGCATCTACACATCTTAATCATCTTCATCTATTATCACAACACACTAGGTTGAGATCAAAAACAATATGTTAAAGCAAAAGTTAACTTTCACCCCTTTTTCTGCCCTATTTATTTATATTGGAGGTATAATTCTATTAAAGTGCTTACAGTTCAGAGCAGCTGCAGAGCTAGACCATCTAATGTCTTATTTTTACCTCTTGCCACATTTTAAACATGAGGTTTTCTGCATTCAGAGCTCCATTTGTTCTTCCGTGAATATTTTACTGGTTTGGAAAACCTTTTTCTATAGATGCAAAGATTATTTTTGACAGCTCTTTGAAGAAAATCATCCACAGTGTATATACATTCATGGATTTCTTATGTAAGTAACAAGTCTGGTTTCAGTTTCACATTCTTTCTTGTCTGCTGTACTTAACGTTTCTAACCAACTTTACTTTCAAACTGAAACTATAAAAATACCTTGTGAGAAATCTCCTTTTAGAAACACTTTGGCAAACTAAGGATATACAATGGAGATCTGCGCTCAGATGACTGTGTAACCAGCTAAACAACCTTCCACCCATAGATGTCACCAAACCTTCCTTTTTCTTTGCGGCTGAAACAGACGTACATCCTGAGACATGTGACAGTCAACATGGAACAGATTTAAAACATGTCTCCCTATAAGATAAATACTGTATTCCTAGACAATGACGACATTGATAGGATTTAACTATTACGTGATCTATGTCCTGAATAGATTTTGTTTTCTCCTTTAGGCAGGTTTAAAATAAGGGGTAAGCTTTTAAAGTCTAGCAAAACAAGAATCATATTTTAAAACTTAATTTAGGAGTTAAGCATACCATCATTGGGTGTTATTTTTAATGGAACCTGAAAAATTATTTATACTCATTCAGTATTAATACAGACATATTGAGTCCAATAAGTTAAGATATATTTATCAATCCTTAACAAGGTCATCCAAAGCCCACCCAGGTCAGGGGCAAATCTCTGCATAGAATATTGTTTATTATATAACCTTAGAAAAGATGAGCTTACCCAACACACTGTACTAATAAATGTCCCAGCCCAGCAGAATTATTTTGATTCTGGGGTGACGACAGTATTATAATATCAGATATATCTGTTGCCCATGGCAATATAAGTTATTCTTGCCCTAATCTGTTCACAGAGGGGATGAGTGTGTTGATATCTTTCGCAATGTCATTATCGCTGGAATGGACAGAGTGTTCTTTTGCAGTTCGTATGTACAGCCGGATTTCCGAAGCATCCTGCAAAAAAAAAAAAAAAAAAAAAAAAAAAAAAAAAAAAAAAAAAAACATAGGGGGGAAGAAGAAAAAATTATGAATGAAGTGATTTATAAATCATGAAAACTCATTATGTTCCTTAAAAAACATTACAAAGACAACATCTATAAATATTTAAATTGAAATCTTGTCTTGTTTTTCAATAGATTTTCTCTTTTTGAATGTGATGCCAGCAACATGAATAGAATGGACAGGGAATGCTGTTGGGTTTTATCCCTTCATTTAAAAGCCTTTTTAAGCATTTTGGAAGAGAGGAAATCTCTATTTGAAAGTGAAAGTGCCTGTTTTGGGTGTATTTCTTTGAATATGCAAAAAAATGCTTTCAAGGGGTAACAGGTGTCAACTTCAGGTGGATGCATGAAAAACCATCTCGAAAAAGACTAATAGAAACACATTGTTTAAGATAACTTTGAAAAACAATTTCCCCTCTCTCTGTTACAGCGTCCTTAAATTGCACTAGGCTAAAAGACAGCCACATGTCAGTTCTGTGCAGAAATGCTGCCAAGTTCTCTAAACTCATCTCAGATGGACAGAAAAACAGTGGACACGTGTTCTGAGATCAGATGAGTCCATGTTTCAGTTGCCTTTGAGAAAAACAGACATCGAGTTTACATGCCAAAAATGGGAAAGATCATCTGGGATGAGAAAGATCATCCAAGCTGTCATCAGCAAAAGGTGCTAAAGCCAGCATCTGTGATGGTCTGCATCAGTGCATGTGGAATGGCAGACTTGCCATGGCAAATATGGCAGGCTGCTTTTGTAGAAAGGTACCCTTAATGCAGAGACTTATTTGGTGAATTTGGAGAAGTATGACTCAATCAACAGGGTGTCTTTCCCAAGAGGTCAGTGGTTTTATCATAACCATAATGCCAGCAATTACTTTGCATGACTTGAAGCAAATGTGGCTTCATTGAAACATAATGTATGTGCCTGACTGACCTGCTTGCAGTCCAGATTTGTCTCCTATTGAAATAGGACATATAGTTCATCATTAAGAGAAGAATAATTGTATTTAAATTGGGGAAGTTAATGCTGTTTATTAAATATATCCATCCAGCATTGTTTGAATGATTTCTAGAGGTTATCTGAAACCTTTTGTAATTTTGTGTTTTGAGTTTTCATTAGTGAACATATTTCTTAAAAACTTTCTTGAATAGGTGTCCTGCTTTTCAGTTTTTTGTGATTTTCTAGCACCTTTTATTCCAGATTTGTTGTTGACATCAGACTTTGAAATAAATTTGTATATTCAAACAGTAGCATTTCTCACTTAAACACAGTAAATGTCTAGAAAAGTGCACATTTTGCACAGACATCCACCAAGTAGCTCATTTCCAGCCTTATCCCACCCTTTCAGATCTTTCCCAAACTTTAATGCAATCTTTGTTGAGCCAAGTCCCATTCTGAGAAAACAAATCCATTCAATGCATTTTATGTAGACTTGCTAACTGTCATAGCATGATCCAGCCACACTTCTCCCTGTCTCATTAGCCCAATCACCTGCACCTGCTCCTGGATCCATAAGCCCTGTCATCTGCACCTGTTTCCAATTCCCTCACTGGCTACATAACCTGCAAGTCCCCAGTCACCCCCTGTTGTACATTGATGTTAATCCTGTGTGTCAATAAATCTGGTGCTTTTACAACTTGTCTCCAAAGGTCATTTGTTACATTAAACAGGTAGATGAATTAACCCAAATACCTCACCTCCTTGGCAGCGAATAGACACTTATCATTTATCTATTCATTTCAAGTTTACTTGCTTTTTATGAATTGTAGTGTTCTGAAAGATGATTTTTAAATAAAATGGATCCTATCATTATTATTAATAGATTCACAAATCACTGTTACTGTGATGGACTGGCAACCAGTCCATAATGCCCCCTTGTATCTGAGTAAACCCTAAATTGAAATAACTAGGAATTTTTAAAAAAAATAGATGGACAGATAAATAATGTTTTTATTTAAATTTTATGTGGAGCTAGGCTGTTCGTATGTGAACAATCCTATGTAAAGGATTCAGGTGCTGCTAAACGTTGGCTAAATGCATCCATCTTGGGTCTTACTTGAAGTTGAAGAAAAAGTTGTTAAGTTTAATTTCTCCAATTATGGGCTGCTAAGCAATGACACCTCCTAGAATGCACTTAATGTTACTTGCCCTTTTTTATTTAAAATTGTACACAATGTTACTTAAACAAAATGGAGACTCTATCAAATATGCATAATCTTTGTTCACAGGAAGTTATATTCATAAATGTGCTTTAAAAGAAACTGTAAGACATATTTTCTATGAAGCAAAGTGTGCTACACAATTATCTATTTGCACGTTTAAGATATATGATTGCAAAGATTAATGAAAAAATATTTTGAACCCAAATAAAGTAAAAGCCTATTTTTTCATCACTATAACATAACAATTTACGCTGAAGTATAAAGTATATAACTCTTAGTTACTTTCTGTTTGTCTTTTTTTGGTTTAGTTGTTTTCTTTTATTTCTTGCATTTTTGTGTTACTTTATGTCTCATCATGAAGTTAGTGACAGGGGTTTGGAGGAGTAGGTGGGTGGCAGAGGGTTGGTTGGGCTGAATTTGAGAAGTAGGGGCAGATTAGTGTGAGATGGGAACTGATTTGGTCAGGGATATTATGTTTCTGGAGGTTGGAGTTGGGTTGGGGGGAGTGGGCAAGAAATGCAAATAGAACAAGATAGATGGAATGGGGGACATTGCGGTCCTTGGGGTGCTTGGCCTGGGGCACTGGAGCAGGAAAGACCTGTGGAGGGTGGTTCTGTGCTCCCTGGAGGTAGTTGTCATTCTCCAGCCAAATTGACATGGCTATGTGTAAATTTGGCAATAAAGACCATCCATCCCTTATCTGTACCACTTATTCCAATGAAAGACCAGCTGAAGCTCATCCCAGCAATGATTTGGTGAGAGGCGGGGTACACCCTGGACAGGTTGCCAGTCCATCACAGGGCAACACAGAGAAACAGCCAGTTACGTACATTCCCTTCTGACAATTTCAAATGACAAATCAACCTAACATGCATGTTTTTGGATGGTGGGAGAAGGCCATAGTACCCGGAGAAGCAAACTCTTCACAGTACAGCTGCTATCTAAGCCGAGGCTCAAATCAGCAATCTTTTACTGTGAGGCTGCAGTGCTAACCACCACACCACCATGCAGCCCTGGTAAAGAGCACATTTAGAAAAAAAATATTCAAATCTACATAAAGATTAATATTTAAGACTCAAGGGGAGCCATAGATCCAAAAGGCTCCTCTTTGAAAGTACATTTGCTCAGTACATTTCTGTTTTCAAACAGCTGCACAGGACAGGTTAAAATAAAAGAAAAGGGTTAGAGCTAGGGTTGTTCAACAGTCAAGTTGGTAGTAGCCAATAAAACCTTTACGTAATCACAATGCAATATGACATTTATCCAAATATACTAGGTTGCAGAAATTTGTGTCATAATACATTTTAAAAATCTGCAAAGTGAAATTAAATTTTTCATCTTGGCAATGTATTAAAAGGACAGAGAAGAAGCCAAAAAAGAGAAAAAAAAATATTAAAAACCTTTACAAACAAGGTCACACAATTTTCACACATACCTGAATGCACTTTAACATCCACAAATATATACATTGCCATGTTCCTGTTGTCCAATGTTAATTCCTGTTACTTTGTTTTTGTTACTAAAACTGAAAGGTAAACTTCTGTTGCTTCATTACCCAGTTGTTTAATAAATTACATGATCATACATTTGATATTCTTCAGCTTTTGGTCTCTTTTTTTATGATAAATAAAGATTCAGGTATTTTGGCAAATACAAATTTTGTCCTCAGATGTGGATTTGTAGTAACAAACATTAATCATTTGAGCGTGTAATCAACCATTTGACCAAAATAAACATCTTTGGATTTTGCATTAGACTTGACACTGCAGCTTCAGATCATTTGCTAATCAACTCTCCACACAGATTGAATCTTAGATGCAGTTTACAGTAAAAATAAGTACTTAAACATTTCCGGACCCAAAAAGGAGCCATTTAATCCTTTGGGAAAATATACCTCATCTCCAGCAGCAAGGTTATTGACAGGAAATGGAGGGAGGATGTGGCAGTCCACTTGTGACGTCTAAAAGCTTTCAAGGCAGTTTATAAGCTTGATGTGTCAGTGTTCACTTTTTCATGTTTTGCAGCTGCTGAATTTAAAGATGCAGCACTCAGGGTGAGAGAGGTCCGCTGGGTTGGCATGCAATCTCACTGAAAGTCCCTTTTGAGCTGACAATAGGTTCTCAGAGCAGTAGGACTCACATTAAAGTGTAAAAACCTGAAAGTAAGACTTTGTAACTTCACTAACATAAGTGAAAACGTTTGAAGTAGTAAGGGCCATAAGGTTGAAATGACCTTTTAATCTATACAACTGAAGCCCATTAATGTACGGTTTTAAGAAACAGACGTTCTTGGACGTGTTGGAAAGAGAGTCAGGAAAATGTGAATGTGCATCTTAATTAGAAGAGCACTAAGCCTCCTAAAGGGCTTCGCTTTTGCGCACATCAATTTGGGATTTTGGCAATCCTCTTCAGATCAGTTGACTAATGTGTTGACAAGGGAAGAAAGCAGATCATCAAAGCAGACCACATTTTGTCTGCAGCAGGATCTAGAAGCTGTAACAGCATTTGTGAGAACATGTTTTCAGTATTATGGAAAGGCTAGATGTTATCACAACATTGCAGAGAAAATTTCAGGCTGTATGTTTATTTACTCATAAGCTCTGTAAAATCACTGACTGTTCCTTATGAATTACTAAGTATTATTATGAAGAACCATAATAATACTTCTTTCCGGTTTAATTGAAAAAAAAAAACATAATTTAAAGCTTATTCGCGTCAACGCATTTTCACTAAATCGCATCGCGACGTCACACATGTCCAGTCTTTCAATCATCAAGTTGCATTTCCTGTCACCCTTCTTAACTCTTCATTATAAACAGTAGCTTCTTTCCTGTATCTATACCGTTACCTAATCACCCCATTGCTCTTACCCCATAGATTTAGCTTTAATCCCTCATTTCTGGTCATTACATCTGCACAACACGCAACAGCTGGGGACCTATATACACAAACATTCATTCAAAATGTGTGTGTGTGTATATGTGAAAACTTGTGCATGTGCCCACACTTCAAGCATCTGGTTAAAACCTAAGCCCAGTGCTTGTCTCAAAGGGTGAAAAGAAGGAAAAGAAAACCAGGCAGGTATCATTTTTTAACTAAATAATGCAGAAATGTATTAACTAACACAAATAATTATAAAAAAAATAGATGCTAATTAATATTTTATTGCTCTTGACTCCTGTAATTTATTGCTGTCATAATTGTTCCAAATAATTCATTATTAATCACTTAATTCTGTTAATCACATGTGCTGAACGTATAGAGATGTAAAACGTCTCAGCACAGCTTTCCTTGCTGTACCATAATCATTTTTTACATGTAAGAATCAGAGACATGAATGCCTTTTGAAGCCCCAGGATGGGAATGTACAGTTTAATTCACAGTAAAGTCAATGCAAATTTATTTTTCCTTTTGAAGCAGTGTTGCTATTATGGCAACACCTAAAAAAAAACAGTCAATGAGAAAGAGCTAATGGTTGTCATTTCTGCTTGATAGAGAGTGAAACTCTCTGTATCCAATACAGTAATGACTTTTTGGCCTTATTGATTTAAACAGCAAACTGACATTTAGTTGTTCCATCCAATTTCATGACAATGTCAATAAATGGCTTACATACATAAATAGCATGCTTTTCATGTTATGCACACTGAAACATCCAGTAGTTAGGGGAGTGTTCACCTGTCACCTCACATGGCATGACAAGAAAAAAATGAAAGAAAGAAAGAAAGAAAAAAAACAAACAAACAAACAAACAAAGACATAACAGATTACAACATGATATTTAGACATGATTTAACTGAGCTAACAATGACAACAGTATACAGACTGTTGACAATAGATGCATACAGTGGTGTGAAAATGATAAATGCATTGTAATAATAAGCAAAGTTTAGTTTTAACTCATTAATGTTAGCGAACATTCATGTGTTTTTTTAAATGTCATAACGCTTTCCAACATATTCATCTTTTTCATATCCTTTCATTACTAGAATAAAAACTAGAATATGTCTGTGCTTTCATGAGGTAAGAGACAGGGTCGATACTGAACATCCCGTTCAGTCTGTCCATAACAGAATATCCACAGAGATAATGTCATGCAAACCCACTGCCAGTTAACCAAACATGGATTTGGTACTGTGGGAGGCTTGGTGGGAGCTGGACTCCTAAGAGAAATTTGAACAAGAGGAGAGCAGGCATTCAGTAAACAGAAAGGCTTTAGCTGAGATTTTAACCAAAAACGTCTTCACAGCCACGTCCCACACCACAATAATACCACCATAAATCATGGTTATATAACAGATGTCGAAAACAGGCAGCATTGCTAACTGATCTAGTAAGTATGGATGATCAATCATCATGCTATTGCAGCATATTAGCATCCAAAAATACTTTTAGTACAACACACAAGTAGAGTACTGTAGATATGAATGCCAGATATTGTGAATCTACGTTGCCATGAATTAAATTATTGGAGGGAGTTAAAGATGAAAATATGTGTCTATGCTTGGTGCTTGTGATTACCAAGGTGAAAACAGGTTCAAGTGAATATTAATTTTGCACCAAATCTTTTGAAATCAGTAGTTTTTGGTGCACTAATGTCAATCCTGCTGTAAATTTTAAGAACTCAGTGAGATTTGGGAAATGAGAACAATTTAATAACCTGCAAAGTCTGTATATTTCTAAAACTAAATCAAAATAGACAGATATTTCTTTACTGACAGTCATTTGAAGTGAACAAAAAGATTTGAACATTTTGTGTCAATACTTGGATCATATGTAAAATTAAACCATGCAGCACCTTTACAGAGGTATTCTGTACCCTGTTGTGAGCATGTGTCAGATCCACTCATTTCAAATACTTTCTCCTTTGGGTAATGTTTTCGCAAATGTCATATCGATAACCTAATCTGGCAAATGTCTCAGAGGCTCTTCTTGTATCTCTGGTTTTCATGTTTTGATGGATAGTTAGAAAAACAAGCAGTGTCGCATAGACATTTTACAAATGTTTAGACGATACCGTCATGGAAAAAAGCGTTGAATTTCACAAATTGGTTAGAAGCTGTCATTTTATTTCAATGACAGCTTTGTATTGGTTCCAGCATTAATGAATTTTGGGATTGAAGTCAAATGTCAATTTGCATGTCACTTATGAGCATATATACATGTATATATATTGTGTTTGCTTTATCTGCAGACTGTTGCATGTCCTACTTAGAAGTGAATGTTATTCCCTAGCTGGCAGGTCAAATTTAGGATAAATCTGACATGACGTGAACGCAGCATGTCAGCTGGTAGGGAGCCAGCAGAGGTCCAGCCTTTAACAAGCTACACCTGAGTCCAATCAAACCCTTGCCTTTATATCTGTAAGTGTCTGTGTGTGTCAAACGGAGGGAAGCTGGGTCAGAAGTCAAATATGACTTTCAATTTATGTGCCCCGTGTTATGCTTTGCCACGTGTTTTATGTTTCATATGAACCCATCTAAAGTCTGCCATTGTGGACCAGGAGGTTCATATTTAAAGTTTAAGCCAATAAAATCAAAGAATACTCTATTAAAACCTAAAATAATATTTCACAAACTTTAACATAAGAAATTTGATCTTTTCAACATGTTGCTGTAAACCTTAATAAGTGAGTCATTGAGAAGCATTTTATAGGCAACTCATCCCGTGCATGATCATCCATTAACTAATAAATGTGCATTATGTTGCATCAAACCAGAAGCGAAGACAACATTTAACGAGATTTGCATGACAACCATTTATTCCAAATACTTATTGATGACAGAAATGTTTGTGCTGGCAATTTTATGACCTCAAAGTTAAATTGACTTAAAGGTTATACATTAATGTGTTAATTTAATTAAGTGTGACATAGTTTGTCTACCATTTTCCCAAATGGTAGACAAACCAACACCTCTGGAATACGACCAAGTGAGACAACAGGAAAACTTAACAGGTGTAATTGCTATCTGTGTCTGAGCAAAGTGCTGTCTGAGTCCTATCTTCAGCCTGTGCACATGCTGGGAAAAGCTACTGCTGAGTTCTCCGTTTAACCGACTTGCATGCTGCTTAGCTTTACACTCATGGATTTAATTAATTTATTGCTATTATTAATCATTTCTGCTTCATTAGCTGCTCCCTGCACAATATAGACATAAAATTCCCCCACACACTTTAACTTGCATTTTCACATTTCCACATGACTGCATCTGCTTAAAAAAAATTAAATAAACATCTGCTTTAAAACACATGTGTGAACAGGAACTGCAGGAAAAAGTACAAACAAAACTGTGTGTACAATTTCCCATGGTGTTTGTGAAAACTCTATTTATTTTCCATTTTAAACTGTAACAAACAGGTTCTGAAATGTAACCAATTCAGTTTTTAATAGAAAGTATGTCTAGTTGTTCAAACTGCAAGAAAAACCAACAGGGACCTGTTGCAACAAGAATTTAGGAAAATTGGGTTTTTGTCAGTTTTATTGTTAATTCAACTCTATTATAAAATAGTATTAAACAATTTTAAAGTATGAATAAATGGTAAAAAAAAATTAAATAAATGTTTTTTAACCATTTCTGCGCAATTTAGTTAAACATTGTCATCTTAAACATGACCTAGAACAAACCTAACTCCTGCTGCAGCAATGACCTCACAGAAAGGGCAAAATAGTGACTTTAGATACATCTCAAGTTCAACATTATACCACTAATGCACCTTGTTAACTCAAGTTTTATCATGTAGATCTCCAGTTAAGGATAAAAAATGTTATATTTGAAGATATTTGTATCCAAGAAAGAGTTGACCTATGGCCAAAGCTAAAACCTTTTAGGCCATCATGCTATGTTACAAAAAAATAGGGAAAACAGTTCAGTGGGTTGGGTCAAAGGGGAATAAATAGACATCTGTTTCACTGCATGATGTTGCGCTTTACATTTAAATGGATATTAAACCAAACAGATGAAGTGGAAGCAGGATCAGTTTTAAAAGCAGTGACGTGTCAGATCCATCTGTGTCAGCTGGTGCCGGAGTGACGAGTGAAAATGTGTGCATGCGAGCGAATTCATGCTCAAGGCAGTACTTATTCAACAGGATGAAAACATGTCAGAACACAGTTATAGAGTTCACCTGTCCTAGTAGAGCTGTTACACAATCTCTGCTCAGTTTATGACTTTAAAAAATGGTATTACCTTGTGTTCATTATTATGGAAGCGTAGAGGTGTCAACCAAGATAAAAGTAAATAAGGACTTTATCACGTTATAACGTGATATGTTTCACGTTTTTACAATAAACTATCACATTTTTACAATAAACTATAATGTTATAAGGTCCCGATTTTCTTTTATCCTGGATGACAGCTCTACGCTTTTGTACATTTTTGAGAAGTTGTTTTTATTTTGTCATGTCATGAAATAAATGTTCTTGCCAGCACTATACTGATGCTTGTTCACACACTGGTGAGGTCATGTGATACATTTACAGGAGGTATGAATGCTTCATTTTAGAGAAAGGCAACACTAAGACAGTTCTCCATGCAAACTTTAATCTTTGTCAATGGAACATTTTCAATTGCTACAAATCTGTCAAAGTAATTTGAACTTACAAAAGTTATTATTTCTGGATTAGTTAAATAAGTACGCATGCACAAATAGCTGAAGGGAGGCTGGACACAGAATGAAATATGTGACCAAAAGAAGACTTCCACCAACATCTGAAGCAATGACTCAGATGATCAAGTCATAACTTGAACACATAAAGAAAAAAAAACAGAACTTTAAATTCCTTGACATCTGAAATGTTCATTTACTTTAAGTAACATAAGCTTTTATGTCAGATCTGTTTTGAAATCAGTAGCACCAACGGAACCTTGTTGTCTCTTAAAAATAATACTTTTTTGAAAACAAACCTTGTGTATAGTGCACTGACAGGCAACCAGTGTGGTGTATGGTGTATGGTGGTATTTATATCCCCGTAAGCAGAGTGTCAGGGATTATTATGGTTCCATCCTAGCAGCCCCTGCTGGATATCCTTCGCGTGAGCGCGATAACTCAAACAATTTTCACAACTGGGTTTTGATACTAGGTGTACCTGTTTACGTCCCCAAGGAGACGATCTGTATCTGTATTGGATTTATGGTTTCCCCACCAGGTGGTGCTTTATGGTTCAATGTTTCCACTCCAGGTGGAGCTTTATGACTGAACATGTGCGGCTTTATATTATTGTATTGTGTCTGTTCAAGGATTGGGGATTTAGAGGACTGGGGGTGTTCAGGGATATAACCCTAGACGTCACTTCCGACGACTTAGACAACCTTGTTTCATATGGAAAATTATCTCATTGTGCATCCCATTCTGTCCTGGTTCACCTCCTCTTAGGATAAAAACAACCAAATTTATGGTTATTAATCATTACGGATTATTAGTTGCTTAATGTGCAGTTTATTTCAAGAATTTAAATAAAAAATCTAATTGTAATATCATAAATAGACTGCATTTAAGGGCTGCACGGTGGCGAGGTGGTTAGCGCTGTTGCAGGTTGCCGGTTTGATCCCTGGCTCGGGTGGTGCCCTATCTGTGTGGAGTTTGCATGTTCTCCCTGTGTTAGCGTGGGTTCTCACTGGGTTCTCCGGCTTCCTCCCACAGTCCAAAGACATGGACCTTGGGGATAGGCTGATTGGGGACTCTAAATTGTCCTTAGGAGTGTGTGTGTGCGTGGTTGTTTGTCTATATGTGTGGCCCTGTGATTGGCTGGCGAGCTGTCCAGGGTGTACCCTGCCTCTTGCCCGTTGGCTGCTGGGATTGGCTCCAGCCCCCCCGCGACCCTGTTCGGGAATAAGCGGTAGAAAATGGATGGATGGACTGCATTTAACATGCATTGCCTGCTTGTCTTGTTTCAATCCCCTAAGTGGAAGGTTTTCTGTATACTGGTCTAAAGAAAAGTAAAACACTCAAGAGTGTCATAATTAAAAAGCTTTTGTTGTGACATGGCTGGTCTAATAAAAACAAGCTATCGTATTTTAGCCTAAAAGACCTTCACCATGCAGGAGGCAAAGTAATTGTCTGTCAGCTCAGTTTAGTGGTGGAAAGAAAGTCCGAGACAGCTGCTCTGTGCGGGCAGGTAGGTGGTCACATCACATTATCAATATCATATTCCAGGAACAAAATAAAAACTTCTGCACACCATATTAACTTAACATAACGTAAGACATGTACATATACAACATCCACGGCACATAAAAATTTTTAAATAGGTTGTCTTGTAAAATATTAACCTTATAAAAAAGACAAATGTTTTCTTAAAGACCACAGAACAATCAGGTAAACAGGATATAAGTATACTTCATGTGTGCTAGTGTGTTTAGTTGGGGCAGAAATTAGGTAGAAATTCAGGAAAAGCAGTTAGATGTGTTACATTTTATCAATGTTGGCATGTAACATAATCATAATGTTTTCCAAACTAGGTGATTTGGAATGTCTTATTTCATCAAATTATACTATGGCTGAACTTTGCCAAGTGCTTTGTGTCAAGAAAAGCTTCCATAGAAATACAAAAGTAACATTTCAATTTAAGCATTTTAAAGAGACTATGTTTCAAATTAGAATTAAACTCTGCTCTTAAATATGAAGCCACAGTCACGCTTAACAGCAACACAAAACACAGCAAAAATTGTGTCTGTAGACAGGAATTGTAAGATTAAGGATTTACGACCATTTCACATTCTGCTAGAACAAAACAAAGAACAAACCAGATATGTGAATGGTTAAAAAATATCTTCAGTTTAGAGCATAGAGGATTCCTTGTTTTCAAGCTGTCAATCAGAGCTCCACCCTTACACTCAAAAAGCCTCTGCATGAGTGTAGAAATGCTTTTCCTCACCTCAAAACTGTGGTTCTGCTCTCAGTTTCACTGGTGCATATGAACGTCCTGCGCTCCACTTTGAGTCTTTCCCTCAGTCCTCTTCTGATTCTGCAGACTTGTCCTCTCAGATTCTTCCTATTCACTCTCACATTGTTGCAAAACAATGAGTTTAGGTTTCTAAGCATCCCAAATGACTGAGGGTATGGGATTAAGACTTCTTCCTCTTCTTCATCCATTATAATTAATATGGGACTCCGTAATTATTTTGTACCTCTAAATGACCCAGACAGACCTTTTCCAGTCGCATGGGTTACAAGCAGATACTCCATCACATATTTCACATGTAAAAAATAGTTTGACATATATGTGTAAAAGGCCAAAAGCTTAATTCTGCACCTTGAGGCATCATTTACATTAACAATGCATTGATATCAGAGAACCAGGAAAGCAGCCTCATTAAAGCCTCACAGCGTATACCCAAGTGGTCATCGTGGACAGTCTGATTAATCCGTCACTAATACGATGTCTCAGTGAAACTTACCAGTGGTAATGGGATGATTTATTGCTGCAGACTGGGATGAACCCCTCACATCTCTTTAGATGAAATGGTCTATGATATACACATTAATAAATCCTTGGAATTCATTGAAGGAAATCCAAATGAAAGTACTTTCACAGATAGTATCTATATGCATTGGTGCCCTTAGGAGTCCAGGAGTGGCTTTTTTTTTAAATAAAATCCATCCAGCTGTTGTGCTAGTTGTGTGGTAAACAGAATGGATTCATGGATTATTTTTTTCTCTTAAGAGATAATGGTTTGAAATGGCCTGGGGTCAGAGGTTAATTGCTTCTGTACTATACTTTGGGTTACATGGTATGCTGAGAGTATTCAGAAATAGACTTTGAATCCGGGTATGTAAAAGTCACATCTGGTGTCACAACTATCAGACTGAGGTGAAATTTTGGAATGAATATAGATTTTTATGGTAGAAAATGCACATCCAGTTTCAAGAAAATGTGTTTGAAGGTGGATCCAAACCATGATAGTCCTTAAACTATGCATCAGGCTTGATTACATTTTATATTCCTTGTTGTTTTAAAACTTTCAGGAAAGTAAAAATGTGTCCCATCTTCCAGCTGAGTATCATCTTGATAGTTCTACTTTGGTCTTGAAAAATAAATAAATGAAAATAAAAAGGGATTTTTCCCAAACAGGATGTAAACATAGAAGATAATGACACACAGTCTGGCACCACAAACCAAAAAAGTTTCCTCAGTCTGAGGATCAACACTTGAAAAGTAGTTTATGTCTGTTTTGTATTCACCCTGAAAGATTTCCGAAAGGTTTGTTTGCAACAACCTGAAGGTGTGTTACATATGCATGAAAGAGCAAAACAAATAAAAAAAAACTTTATACTGTTTTGTTTTTCTCAAAAATACTCACCAAATATCCAGTTTTATCACCATGATTGGAAAAAGTGACTCCAAGTTTGGAGAAGTAATGAGTAGAAAACTTCATGAACATTTCCCTGCGATAAAAAGGGATTGCTCCAGAGGCATTAAACACACAGTACAATATTGTGCTAATAACACTTGCAATTAATTGCATGTGTTATTAGTTTAGTCTGATTGCATTTGTTTTTAATCATTACATAGATTAAGATCAAATTACATTTTACGAGTAGTTAAGGCAGAGATCCTAGCAAGTCTGATGGGTTCAAGCACATGGATAGTTCAATAGTTGCATAGACAAGCTGTGTTTGATCAATTTTACTGTTCTCTTTCGTCAAGAGCAAAATATCAAAAGTGACCTTAAATGGCAGATCAGGACAAAGTCTACAGTTCTCTCCAGGTCAGGAGAGGACTTAACAAGCATCACAGTCATTACTGAAAGTTCAGAAATATCCATACAAATCAGCCGATTAAGGTGAACTGAGGGATATGACCTTAACTCCCCCTAAGATGTCAAATACGATTCCACAATATAAAAAGCCCTGAATGAATAATCCTGCCCTTCTGTAGCAGCAGATGTAAAGCTCAGAGTAACCCATGCATATAACAACATTATTTTGGACTTCATAATAAGCAAGCATAGGTTGTTCCTAATGGAAAGCATAACTGTGCACCAAATAACAAACTGCTGCTGTATTAGATCTATTTACAAATTTATAGACATGATAAAAAACAAAAACAAACATGTACCAGTAGATAAATCAGCAAGAATCAGCTTATAATGTCATGTTTTTCTCTCCCCATAAATACACCACAATTAGACATTATTTCCACCCTTTAAAAAAAATTATTATTATTAATAATAATAATAATAATAATAATAATAATAATAATAATAATAATAATAATAATAATAATAAT
>JBAMHX010000019.1:16961382-16986542 GCA_037177515.1 Pseudomugil tenellus
AATGAATGAATGAATGAATGAATGAATGAATGAATGAATGAATGAATGAATGAATGAATGAATGAATGAATGAATGTATGTGGCAGTTTCCAGTCTGGCTCCCTGATCCAAGCTTTATTTAGATCATGGTAATGTTCTTGCCGTCCCTCCATTCTTATCCATCAACCACCAATTAGCCATCGGCTTCACCTGCAACTCTTTCTCTATAAGCAGGTGTTTTCTTGCCAGACTGTCTCCAAACCTGACTACAGCTAGAAGCTTTCCCGACTTGCAGGTCTGTCTGACAACTGGCCCTACTGGTATTGAAACTGTTCCTGTCGGCTTTTGGTCCTCGCTGTATGAATTAAAGATCTGGACCTTGCTTTGGATTCTGGCTTCTGTCCTGCCTAACAGGATGATTCGTATCTGTTTTTTCAGTGCAGCTCCCTCAAACATTAACGTGGAGGCTGTTTTAGCATCAATTATGTCCAAGGTTTTTAAAATGTTAAAGAGGGACAAACAAGCTTTAAACAATTTTGGTTGTGAAATATCTTTTCTGTCATTAAGGCTGAAATTGCAGATTGGCTTCACCTGTAGTTTTTAGTAATAAACCTGCAGTCTATATAGTCGCTTCCATCCAACCATTTTTTCAATCGCTTCATCCAATTCAGTGTCGCAGGTAGCTTGAGCCTATCCCAGCAGTCACTGGGCGAGAGGCGGGGTACACCCCGGGCATGTTGCCAATCAATCACAGGACAACACAGAAAGACGAACAAGCAAACAACCAGTCACACACACATAGACTCCTAAGGATAATTTAAAATGACCAACCAACTTAACATGCATGTTTTTGGACAGTGGGAGGAAGCCGGAGAGGAGAATACTAATTAATTGCAAATATAAAACCAGAGAGAAACTTGCTGGATTGATTAACATTTTTAATTAATTCTTAAACTAATTAACTAATCATACATTAAAATAATGAAAATGCAAAGGCATGCAAAATTTGCAAACAAAAGGTAAAATAGTCCAAAAATTTGGGGTTGACAGTATAATAAAGGAGCCTGTAAATTTGTACATTATTTAAAAAAAGTATAAAAAAAGTTTAACTTTTAAACAATAACTATGGGTGCTAAATTGTTTACAGTCAAAATAATAATTACAGATTGAAGATTTAAATGGATTTACCTCTCTTTTGAGTGAACGTATGTGTATATGAATTTACTCATGTGCATGTATATGTCCTGGGTGAGAGTCCTTGTATCTGGGGAAGCTGGGTAAGTCTTGGAATCTATGTTGTATATGTTATATATGATATACTGTATATGATATATGAATTTTGGGATTTTTTTTCATTATATTTGCACTAAGGATAAACTGTTTGGTCTCTGTGTCCCTGTTTACAAACTAAAGATAACTTTCTGGGAAGTTCAATGTTTACAGAACAGACATTTTTATGTACCAGTATGTAATTTGTATCTTACCTAATTTGTAAAAATAAAGTCAACGTCAAATTGTGAGATTACTTTATGAAAAAAACGCAAACAGATTTTTTTTTAATTTTTAATCAGTCAAAGAAAGATTTCAGCACCACTTTTGTATTAAATATAATTAGAAAAAAGCAATGCACATTTATTTTTGAACACATTTATGCATCTGTGTGCAAAAATCATAATTTTAGTGAAGCTACTTGCTTGACAATTCTTACATACATTGTACAACATTTTCCTCATTTTATTTCTAAATCTCACTATTTTAAAATTATTGTCAAAAAGTGCATTAAGATTTTAGATTAAAATTCATGAGTGACTTCTTTATCTCAGTGAGCTCTCAACTGTTTAGATGAGTCATTCATCATCTGAGAAAACAAACATCGCCACAAACTATGCATCATCATGTCTTCCATTCATTTTCTTGTTCTAGCTCTGTGGTTTTCCTCAGTGACACACCTATACTTTTAAGAAACTGATCAAATCAGTCATTTTTCTCCATGACCAGACAAAGCAAATAACCTGAAGGGATAACATCGAGGCTAAACTGCAGAGATGAGCCAGATTGTTTGGACTAATTTGATTTGAGGTTAAATGTCTTACCAGTAGAAAACAAGCTGGAGGGCACAATCAACATTAAGTACCAAGAGAAAAAAAACCTTAGTTCTCATGACAATTCATATGGATGGGTTGGAAGGCAAAGTTTTGCAAAAAACATATTGTATCATAAACCAAACTATTGGTCGAAGGGAAACAAAAAGGTCTATTTTTCTTTAACTTTTTTTCTGTATTTCAGTAACAATTGCTCATTTGTCCTGATGCAAAATCAGGACACAAGAATGCACGAAGCATATTCTTGATAACATGCCAGCTCTCGGCTATTTAAGCACCATTGAACATCTAATTGTGGTGACATCAACCCAAATCGTTGCAAAGGCCATTTTATTTCCATGGGAGACATGATTCCTCTCTGTATGATTTAACCACATCATTTTAGTTTCTTTACACAAAATGACATCTTGTACTGCTGAAAATCCCCAAAACACGGTCAATTATTTCAGTTCTCCAGGTCCTTTTGTTTTTCAATCCAGAAGCAAGCCCTAACCCCAATGTGACACACATAAACCATTCTAATACTGCATGCTGGCAGTAAAGATCTAGTGACTTCCACACAGACTCTGCGCCAAACGTTCAGGCTAATTGCATCTGATCCAGAGATCTCCTCATTACAGATTTCTTTGCTTCTCAGAGAAAATAGTTAAATGTGCTCAGGTATGTTTGTTTTGCCTACAGAGCTCCTACAGGCCATTAACATGCCTATCAAACATGCAGATATGAACACAAAGCAGTCACACAAAATATCCACAGTTTACACATGATTTATTCTCAGCACACCATATTTAAAAAAACTTTTAAAAAAACGTATCTGCTTCATACATAATTTTTTGCCTTAAACTCTGTTGTCGATTTAAATCTTAAACCTTCTGAAGAGGAATGAAGAAATTCTTGGAAGAGGAGCAAATCCTTCTTGTTTTCCCACAAAACAGACACCTCTTCAAAATTGTGCTTCAAGGTATTATTTGCTTGAGCTCTGATTTAGACTTGCTGCAATTTGCCTGCAAAAACAGTCGCTCTCGAGCATTCAACTAAAATCAGGAGTGATAGATGAATTGAATGTGGTTTTGGAACACTCATTCCATCCATTTTTTTGGCTGACTCTGTGCCACTGCCAACGCTGAGTACTTTTAATCTCGTGATTTTCTGTTATATCACAGAGTTTTTAAAAGCTTAAAAAATATATCACATCCCTGAGGACAAGAGTGAGTTATGCAAACAATTGGGTTGGGGGAGGGTCTAGTAATTGATGGTGCATACATAAAATAGTTTTAAGTCTTCTTTTCATTCACAAATATACTGTTACAGCCTCCCCGACTGGGTGGGACCTCCACTGATGTATGAGGATATTCTTCCTCATACAACATCCCCTGTTTTTCTTTTTCTTTTCTTTTTTGTCAACAATAAAGGAAAAAATTATTTTCCTGAGACATGATTTTATTTAGATGAGTTGGTTTTGAGTGTTCTGTGGATTTTTGGTGTTTGGTATCACATGGTGAGTGTTTTGTTTGGGGCCTCTGTAATGTGGTCAGTACTCACACGAAAGACTTGCCCAGTGGTTGGGGGGAGTGGTGGGGGTGAAAGGGTTGATACCAGTGAGTGTGAGAACCCAGCTGACTACTATATACTTTGCAAATACAAGAAATTTAAAATATCAAAATTATTTTTGTTGTTTTAAAAGTTTTATTTTTGAAAATATGTCTTCACATTTTTTTTTTTACTTGTCTTGTCAAGCGTTAAGGCAGACAGAATGATGATCTGTCATACTGGACAGATTTGCTTCTGCAAGAGCAACCATATGTATATATGCATATACTTGATAATCGGAATTCTTTATTATTTTAGTTAGATCTTAATTCAACAGAATTTCCATGTATTGCTGGACACGGTTTCACATTTCTAAATGCATATGTCTCTAGATTTCTAGGAAGTCTCATCTATGTTTTCTCTCTCTTAACTTTCCATTTGCAGCTGTTTGCTCTGGAAGAAACCAAGGAAGGGCCCGTGTCTGGACAAAACAGGCAGACAGACAGATGAACATGCCAAAAGCTGTGACCAAAGAAAGGAAGGCGAAGTCGAAAACAAGGGTAGACAAGAGGAAGACAAGGCATACAGAACTTGGATGGAGGAGAAGTGGAGAGAGACGGGGCCCCTGACCTGACCACACTGACACACTCGGGTCTCTCTGTCCTTGCCAGCTGTGCATTGTGGTCAACTCAGAGAGGGCACACTTGCACACACATATACTTATCTACGCATGCTGGCGATGAGGACATACTTGGCCTCTGTGAATGCATGTGTGTTTGGATGTGACATACAATCCATGCGTGCTAAAGAGAGTGCAAAAGTACCAAAAGATCGAGTCGTCTCTGTTTGTTTTCTTTCCAGCCTTTGAGTCTTTGTGATTTTGTCCCTGAACCTGTATGCACATCTGTGTGTGTGTGTGTGTGTGTGTGTGTGTGGGTATATTTACATGGCTGCTGGAGTGTGCTGGTGCTCGTTTCCATGTGTTTTTCTAGCTCAACCACTCATGCGGGCAGGATATTGGTGTGTAGTGTGTCCCCATGTAGCACTCCATCATCTCAGTCTCTTCAGTGTGCGTCCACATGTGTGTCACGTCTGCAAATCATTACCAATGTCAAGCACAAACGGAGTAATTAGAAATAAGTGCTCAAAGGTGCAACCGTTACACCCCACAACCCCCCAAGTGATTCCATCCCACACTCCTTTGCCTCATTCTGAGGCGCCTATTCCCAACACTGGTTTTTGACTGCTGCCCAGTGCATACGTCTCTGCAAATAGCAATGGCCCTGGTAACAGGCAATGTGGGCACACTGTGTTTTCAGAGCAGGCCACGGCGAGTGCTGACTGGCCCTCTAAATGGTTATTTTTACTATGTGTGGAGTTCCATTGGGCAGGCAGGGGAGAGATGTGCAGGAAATGCAACGCAATCAATGGGGAAAGTTTCTTCTCAAGCCTGCGTTCATTATGTCTATGCATCATTCAGTGTGTAAGTGGGTGTATTACAGCGCACCCAAATCTGGGTGGGCTTTTACAGTCCCAGTGTATTGTGTTTAGATAAAGAGAAGTGACCATTTATTTGTTTGCATAAGTGTTGTGAGTATGTGTTTTGTCTCCCATTTTATAGGAAACAGGCTTTCCTTGGCAAGCCAGGCAGCCAGCAAATCTACTGTAACCTATGTAACCCCCACCCACCATCAGCACCTTCACCCTCTAGAAGAGAAGCTGGGAGCAGATACTCCACAATCTGAAGGAGTAAGAGTGGCAGCCTCGGTAAGCTGATGTTAAAGCACAACATTCTAACAGCGACACACATACACACACACGGCACACACATGTCAATGTTTGCATGAATGCGGGGACTTCCCACACAAGCTCATGACATCTTAATTCAATGCCACGAAGTGCAAAGTGGTATACGGAGGAATGGAAAAACTGCAATGCTCCGGCTGAGGTCAGTTTTGGAGCAAAACCTAATGTTGAGTGAGCAAAGTAGAAACCTGAAATATGTGCTTTAATCGCTGTCCTCACTTTGCCCTCCAGTGATACGTGCTCTTACCCAAGTCAAACAAAGGACACAGAGGGAAATCAGCACAAACATATTTGCATATGCTCACAGTTTACTCCTGAGCGGGAGCAAACATTGTGCGGAAAATTGATCCAAATAATTGCTTCTGCAGTTGAATTAAGATAACACTTTTTCCATAGGATCTAATCAGTCACCCATATAAGCAAATCTGCTTGCTATGCATAGATTGTGTGGATAGACACACCTTGCTATGCACACGTGCACATACACATAAATGTAAACACGTTGAGGCCACCATAAATTACAGTCATCCCCATCTGGGAGCATTAAGAAGCTGTTAATGAATAGGGTGCTGCAACAGCAGCCACAAGTGGAACGAGCCAGCTGGAGGAAGGAGGAGTGGCAGAGGGAGAGAGGTTGGGGAGATGGGTAGCATCTGGGCAACAGATATGTGTGTAGTCATGTAAAAGAGGTTGCGGTAACAGTACACATCTTGAGGGAGGAGGAGAATCAGAAGGGCTGTTTTGAAGCGAGTGCTTTTTGTGACCTGCTTGGAAGAAAATGTCGTACATCACATACAAATATGTCAAATTCATATCATGTTATTTGTAAAGAGAAATTCAGCAGAAGGGCAAACTGTTAACGTTGTGTACTATGATCAAAGAGCCAGATAAACTCAGTCACCCCGCATGTCCCCTTTACGGTTGAGCAGAAGCAGGAACAGCAAACTCCAGCAAAAAAAAAAAAAAAAAGACGCTGCAATGAAAGCAACAGCCGTCCCGAGACTAATGACTGCCCCCAGTGCATGGAGGGTGTCTGAGGAGGTGTGGCAACAGAAGGGCAAGTTATCTTAAGTGACCTTTTAATACCCTCAGCCCTTTCACAATACCTTACTGGTGGGCGTTCAAAGTGGACACATGGGCAATATACAGAGCAGAAGTGTGCCTCAGAAGGAGACAAAAGACGCCACCTGTATGCTAATGCATTGTGGGACCTTCAGAGTGGCCAGTTGTGAAGCTGCAGAAGGATCAAGTGTGTCGCTCCTTTAGAAAGAGCCTGAGGTTGTAAAACAGAATCAGATGCCAAAATTGATTTTTTTGGTGCTCTCTCTCTCTTTCTCTCTTTTTAAAAAAGTAAAAGCAAGAAAAACAGAAAAATCTTAAGAGTGCCACTTTATGGGGTGAAAGGGTGCTGTAAAATTGATTTTTCTATTTTTATATAAGGCTTAAAAAGAATGAGACAAAGAGAACGAGGTGGTAAAGAAAGAGCAAAGGCACTAAAATGAATTCCTAATCTGTGTTTTAAGTAATGACAAAGAGGAAGAATTGTAGAGTGTCACTGTTGGTGTGGAGAGCAGGGGCATCTGAGAAGTAAAAGACCAAAGCCTGCAAATGTTACTTTATCTTTTTGCTTTGTAAGGCAACGTTGCTGAGGGTCAGTGTGGCATCTTTGTTAATAAGCAGAAGAAAGGAAAATGAGGCAATAAAAATAATGACTTCAGTCTTTATATTTCCTTTAGACAGGGGGAGGTTTGACTTGTGGAGTGTGCCGTGGCAGAGGGACAGCTTTTCATATGGAAAAAGGAAGTGAGGTCAAAGGCCATAAAAGTTTTTCTCTTATGACTTCCAGTAATAAACCAGAGTGCTAGCATGTGCCAGTTGAATGGAGGGTGGGGTAATTGCTATTAATCTGATTTCAGAGTGGCACACTTGCACAAAGGCACTGAGTTTCTCCTTTTTGCTGCCTTGGACCACCCATGTAAACTCTTTTTTTCATTTATAAACAGACTTAGGTAAACACATCTTCAGCATGCACACAGGGACACCATTCATGTCTGCTGAACTTTCCAGCATCAGACTAACTTGTTTACAATGCTCAGAGCCATCTATTTGCTACACGGACTCTCACTCTGAATGCATACAACCTCATTGTGCAGCACATTTTTCAGATAATCTAATACCATGTTTAAGCAATTAAATCGTGGATCAGGTTACATAATGCTTGATGGTTGCATGTGTTTTCCTCTATTCACATTATCAGCAAAACAAGTCCTGAAAGTAAACGCAGAATTGGACAGTTGCATCCATTCCACTTTCTATCTGCCAGTTGGAGTTAGCAGCAATCCCAGTGGAGCTGCCGAGCCAACGTGCATGTTAAGTATCACCTCTTGTTAGCAGTGGCTTCACTTGTTGTTGCTACCAGCACGACAGACAGGATGGCACTATTCTTGACATCCCAACTGCCAGTGTCTCTTCTCTCTGACCCTCTCAATCCTTCCCTGAGCATATCATAGAAATTATGTTGCTGCTTTTTTAGTATGATGAAGAACTTTACTCCTGAGTCAGATTGTTTCAAGGGGTAATAAGCCAATATGAATGGATTTACCACCTTAGCACCGACATTACATGATGTTCTACCTCAAAATTGGTCACGCTGACTGTTCTCCGGGATCAGGTGTATCTGTACAGCTTCCTTCATTTAAAAAAAAAGAAAAGCCTTGTCGCTACTACTCAGCTTCCCTTCCACCTATTTCCTCAGGAGAAAGGTGGACAGCTGGCCTCTGTGAAACTGTTAGGACTCTGTTAAATAAAGTGTTATTGTGTGATCGTAATATGCCGCTGGGCTGTTTACTGAGCGATACGATTCCAGTTTCCCCTTCCCTCCTGTCTTGTATGTGTTGTAATGGTGTAATTGCACTTCAGTGTTCTGTTATGTACTCAGCAGCTCATTCCCACTGAAGCCTCGACGCGCTCTCAAGGCGGTTGTGCTGCTGGCTCACAGAAAAGCAGGGGATGGTAAACAGTCTTTTTGGGTGGTCCCCTTTTCAGGACTTGGACTCCATGGACACACTGTAAAGTCTACTGACAGGAGAAGAGCTCTTTCTTTTCAACACAACCTGTGTTGGTGCTTTCTGTTCTGCTCTGTTCTGTCACTTGTTTGTGGCAGCCAGAGTCTATGGAACTGCCCTCATGCATATTGAAGAAGGCTTTTGAGGAATCCACCAGTGTGCGCCTTTTTCATCCTCTTCTGCTATTTACATATGAGTGTCAGTCTCCCCCATTTTCTCCCTCCATCTGCCTGAATCTCTCTAAGAAGTGCTTTTGCACTCCACTATTCCCTTTTTGGGTTTTTCTCACTCTCTTCCACCTGCCCACTTTGATGAAGACTGCTTTCCTTTCTCACCCCACTTAGCTTCAAATTTTCTCTGCCTAAATATTTTTGTCACTTTCATATCCAGATTAATGCTCTAGTTGACATTTCTCATGATACTCTCATTCTTTTTCGCCCTTAATCTTTCGTCCCGACTGCAGAAATCCCTTTTAGGACACTGAGGTATCCCGAAGCTATTTCTATTCTGATTTTGCAGCTTTTTAAAAAACAAAAAACAAAAAAAAAAAAAAAACTCAGTCTTCTTTCTGGTTCCCATTTCCTCCAATAAGTACAGCATTAATCATCTGCTTTTCAAAAATCCTACTTCTTGTCACTTCACATTTATTTTGCTCCATCCCTCCAGCCTCTCTCTTGCATCGCGCTTACTGCCTCCCCTGCATTTGTATCTTACACCTCATCTGAACATCTTATTACATATCATGTCTCTCTTCTTTCCTTATTTGCCCATTTCTATTGTCTTCTCTCTCCTACCAGCCCCACACTCCCCCCCACCTATTGTTTTTTGCTCATTGTCCCTCCTTCCATTTCTCCTATCACCTCAGATTTATTTATGTGTATGTGTTTTTATGTGTTTCTAAGCTTTAATCCTTCATATCTGATCCTTTTTATTAAACTTCCTGTGGACTGTTTGATACCTAAATTGGAAGAATATACAAGGTGTGCTCCATCCACCCATGCTATTATCCAACCTTTCAAAATTACATTTTGTACATATATTTGTCTGCGAGTCACTTACAATATCTCAGAATCATTTCACTAGATTGAGGCAGTGTTGGGGGAATGATGTATTGCATTATAGTTTCAATTTACCTAAAGGAGTTAGCTGTAATTACAGGTCAGTAAAAGTTACATGTTTGCTAATTACTGGTCAAAAGGTCTCCCTGCATCATTTACTGGTAAAACATATTATTTCTGCCTTCAGTTAAATGTCTTATTTGTTTCATTTCCTCTGCATCATTTTTACTTTGCATTTTGTTCCTCTTGGGCACATTTTTAAACGATTTTCAGTCCCATCTCACACACCTCCTCACTTTTGATTTCATTCTTGGTCTAGTTATCTAACAATGTGATAGCACTTCTTCCTCAATTCTCCTCCTCCTCATCCGCCTTCTTCTAAGCTGCTCTTTGTCTTTGTTTTGCTCATATGGTGGAAATACAGGAGTAGATTTGTGTAACACTGCCTGCATGGGTCTGGCCATGTGTGTGTGTTTTCTAAGTAGCAGTAACAGCCCACCTAAAAGGAATTTTACTCTGTGACACCCCGTTGCTCATTGTTTTTCATTCAGGATAGGTGCCTTAGAACCACATTTTTGTATTACCGTGTGCCTCCCACTCATACAGTACTTGTCAGCCATGCTTCCTCGGGAATATGTTCCCCTGCTCCAGCACACCTTATTCATTGGATGGGTCACAATCAACCTACTCTGATGTATGATTTGTCTTGTGCTTTCAGACTTTTATTTTTGTCATTCAATGAAAAGAAATACCATTGTAACCTTTTTGTATTCATCTTGTTGCAGAGATGTCACAATCTGTTAATAAAAAAAGAAAAAAGAAATGGGCTGGTTCATTTAGAGAAAACACTTTAGATTCTCTCAGTGAACAAAAGATTCACAATAATCTTTCACAAAAAACCCTGGAGTTACTTTCATCTCATCAAGTACCACTTTGTTGTGCAAAGTAGAATTTTACACCAAAGTATGACAGGGAATTATTGTGCCAAGGCAAAACAGTGGAACTAAACTGGAGTCACTCACATGAAAGTCTCCTGACTTACTGCACCATCAGTTTCTAAGTTTCTAGCAAAATAATCATTGAGATGTGCATGTTGCAAAGTTTTCTGCTTTCAAGAAACATTGAGAAGAACTTGTTCCATGATTTTAAGGAGCAGGAAATGGCAAAATTCTGCTCACATTGGTCCACAGAATATTGCTGCTCCACAAGAAACCTGTACAGTAAATGTGTAAACTTACTCTGATCTTTATGCAAAAATCTTCAAGTTTCAGACTAAGTACACTGAGGTTCAGCATCTCCATTAATATTTTTACTATAGGGAGCAAAGAGGAAATGGTGGAAGACAATGTGTAGACAAGTGTTTGCTAACCCTGCTCCTGGACCATCTGGTTGAGTTTGATATCATATACATGTTGAGGTTCACTTTTAGCAGAACAGTTGAACACTGCCAAACAGATATAACAGCCTATAGATATATTAGCAATTCATCACGTACAATAATGGAAAGTAATATTAATACATTCTAAATTCTAGATTGCAGTTTCATGAGATAGTAATACTGCAGAAATTCAGTGGTCAGTGCCTGACAACACACTAAATCCACTAGTTAGATATAAAGCCATTAAGGTTCTCTTCTGCTTTGGAGCCAGTTTTCCATACACTGACCCAGCAGTCCTCAAATTACCTAGATGTGTGATTGGCCACTTTAACCATTTTAATACATGAGCTGGATAACCAAGTCTGGCTATTGTTCACAGACAACAGGATATTGGTTTTTTATACATACTCAGAATTGGGACTACTGTGAAATGGCACACCGGAGGCAGTGCTTTGCTAATAAAACTAATATCAATGTAGCATGCATTTGGACACATCAACAAAGGAGTGGAAACCCTTACATAACTAAATATGAAACAGTAAATGCTGTCAGCATGCAAAGTTGCTCTTTATGAAATCAATATACACTAACCGGCTCCATCATACGTGGAATTATGCAGAAATGATTTGAAGTTTTTCCAGGACAACATTTTCATTCTGGTTTTACTTTGAAAACAACTTTAAATGTTCAAGGTTGTCACATGTGTGTGTGTGATTGAAAACAGCTCCTACTGGCATTACAGCCAATAACCTTCCTTGATATACCATTAGATTCTGAGGGTATGGCAACGCATAATCAGCCACCTCTTTGTTTACTTCTGATGATTAACCACAGCTAATTAAGAACTGCCATCTACCACTTCATCTCTTTGCTGTAGCATTGCTGTTGCTTGCTGATTGCCTTGGCTGTGTTGTGAAATAATTTCACCTCACCATTAGCTGTGTTTTCTCATGCCTGCCTCAGGAAAGAGTAGGAAAAAATCATCTGTGCCAAAACAAGCAATAACAAGTCTACGGACAAACTTTTTCATAGGCAAATTATACAGAGAATGATTATCATGCCATCTCTAGAGATTTTTTTCTTCTTTTCTTTTTTTGAATTGGTAGACCTTGGCATTGCTAATTACAGGAAACACTTCTCTCTCATTGTTTGTGAAGAAAGAGCTCATAGGTTCGGGAACAAGTCCTGCAGTGGCGCTACATTGACTAACAATGGAGCGCACAAACCAAAGAGGCCAATGTAGTGAGACTCACACTGGACTAAGCACCGCTGGTTTGCTCCACAGTTTACACCAGTAAAGTCCATTTACGTAAATAGATCCTGGAGTATTGTTTGGGGAGGGGAATGTGATGACAATCTGTTATTAAACCTCTCATTTATATTCACAGCAAAGGTGCCAAACACTTCTCTTTCAGTGGTGATGTTGCAGGAAAAAAGTGTCAACTGAGGACAAAGCAACTCCATACGATTACATATTAAACAGATTAGACACAACTTACAGATTGTTTGAATGAAGCCAGATACACATATTGCTGAATAATCTGCAGTAGATATTTCAAATTATTTAATCAAATTCTCAAGGGAAAAAAATCCTCATAGTTTAGTTGTATGTTTTCTGGATCATGGAAAGGGCAAATCCCTGACATCATCTAATTGCTTTGGTTGAAATGGTTGAAAAAGAGCAAATTATGGACAGTCAAGTTCTCATGCCTACATTTAAGGGTGATGCCTATCATTTTCTTATATCTCATTTTCATGCCACAGAGCGAATTTGGTGCAAATTCCATGGAGAATGTAGTTGAAAAGGGTTGTGTTTATGTGTGTTTGTGCATTTTTGATATGTGTCTGTGTGGAGATGCAGGCCTGGAAAGATCCGCGGATATAAACGCTTGTGCATCTGACACAAATAAATAAATTTTTAAATTTTTTTGTTTTTCTCATTCACAAACTCAGCAATTTTATGAAATATACAGAAGTTTTATTTGAGTCTTGATGAGGTTGTGACATTGACTTAAAAGTGCTGACAGCTTTTTCAAAACAAACTTTGATTGCAATGCAAACACCAATTATGCCAGCAGTCCTTCCCACCCTCTCATCTTCCTACTGATTTGGAAAAACAATTGGATTATTAAAAAAAATAGATCCAGCTTTTCATGAATATAAAACACATTCTTTTATATGACATACATGCCTTTCTGTATTTGCACCGTCAGATATGAACGGCTTGTCAACTTGGACAGCGTTTTAACATGCAGATTACCTGCACGCTGAATACGACTACTGAGGATAGAATGTAATATCTGTAGTGTTTCCCTTGAGTGCTGCAGAAAGCAAATACGAGTTTATGTAAGCGCGGGGGGGGTATGGGGAAAAGTACTCAACAATTAGGACAATGGAGCACAGAATCAGACCTTGCTTTAACAGGAGATAACGCTATATGCTGATCACTTTATTCTGCTTGAAGCAGCATTTAAATACAATAAAAGTTAAGTTAAGTCAGTTTTCTTTCAGACAAACAATAGGTTGTCTGACAAATTCATTATTAAGCAGAACCGTTCCATTTTTCCCCACAGTAAAACCAAAGTGTAAAATCTATTCTATAATGGCCATAAAATTTTGGGAGATTTATCTCAAGCTTGCACTGAGTCTAATTTTTCATATAAATGCACCAATGTCTCACCCTTTCAGCCTTACAGATTAACTGTTACATCCTGGTTCCAACAGGAGTTCACCCAGTGGTATCGTAAATATGGATCAACCCCTGCAGAGTTCATCGGATCACGTCCCTGAACCTTGCTCATGTCCTGAAAAGAAATTAAACCTCTAAACTTAAAACCAAATAAGCATGTTTAATTTCTTAGATGTGCTTATTCTTTTCCTTGCCATTTCCTTTTTTGCTTCTTTCAATAACTGTCAAAGTTATACAGTTAAACAGGTGTTATATAGAGCAAGATGCCAAGCAGAAATTAGCTCAAAATCCCTCTTCTGGCAGTAGCCTTTACTGAAAAAGCAGCTCTGAATCCAGATGGGAACAGATAATGAGCATGAGGACTTGCTATATATCCAACAGAAAAGAAAACTTTGTATTTAACCATCTACATCTCTTTAACTTCACTTCTAACTTTTTAAAAAATAAAATACATGTAATTTAAAATAGTTTTCTGTAAATAACAAATTTCTTCAGATGAAAGAATGACTGGACAATACAGGAACGGCACCACTAATGCCTGTCATTATACAGAAGAGTCATAGAAAACCTGTAGGTTCAAAAATATACCTGAAGTTTAAGAAATCGCTGTGCAAACACGCCAGATGTTGCTTAACCAGTATTCAAGCAGGGTGGTGCGATGTTGTGGCTGATAATAGCTCAGGAGAAATGGGATGCAATTAGAACACATTCACGGGTTGACAAAATAACTGGAAAGGCTAGTGTAATGTAAGATGCTGTTTTGGCACCTGTAATGCATAGGCTTAGTTTACAGTATGTTAGGGAGCCAGTGATTAAGCTCTATGATAATATTCTAAGCTGTTTTCTGGTCTTGTTTGGAAGTAATTATGTTATTATGCTGATTTCCACTGTGAAAATCCACTTAAGACATGCCAATAGCAGAATTTGTAAGTCCAACGGATTTCTTTTTAATTATATGAATAAAATTTTTTTAATGTTCTTTGGATGTGTTGAATTACATTAATGTAGGTGGATGTTAAGTTTTTAAAGGGGAAACTGTTTGACCAAGGTAAGTGGTTTTGCAAAATTTGGCATTTATCTGATTTTATTCAAATAAAATAATTTATCACTGATAAACAGATTCAATGTTTCTAAGACCGTGCTGTGAGACTAAATTGTTGCAGCCTTGTCCTTCTCTGTGCAGACCTGGGAAGCTCGGACAGAGCTCTGATTGGTCTGCTCATGCGGAGGGGCGCGGCTTAAGACTGATACATTTTACAAAATCAGCCTCCACGCAACTCGAACCCTCATTCACTACGGATTTCACGAGTTGACTTACACTAGTCTTTATTCAGTTTTGTACACACTAAACAGTTTGTTTTGACCGCAGCTGTGCATTTCAGCGTGCATTCTTCCAGTACGCAGACGAGCACATCTTGGGAAACTTTTTGTTTGTTTTTGTCTTTAGTTTTTTTTTTTTGTTGTTTTGCACAAGCTGCTTGGGTTGTGTTTTGCTTCCCGTCTCTCTGCATGCCTCCACTCCACTCCACCATGGATGTGCTTTGGATTGTTGGCGTGGTTGTGAACGTGTGCGCCTGGTTTGCTTCGGCGGAGCGGCACAGCGTCTACTGGAACAGCACGAACCCAAAGTAAATATCTGCTTTCATTTGTGTTTTTCCATGCTCAGTCTATCCTCACTGTGTTAGTCCTTCTTTATAAAACAAAATCCCGATTGTCATCTTTATATATCCCATGTGTTAAAGATAATAAATAGACTTTTAATCCAGTTCAGCGTCCAAATAAACCTGACGCATGAAACAGGAGCGCATGATTTCTTGCAGCGTATGCATATTCAGTGAGGTTGTTGTGATGAATTTACGATGGAAACAACTAGCTGCCGTTGACATGATAATGCAAAACACTTGGGGCTCATACTCTCTCCCCCTTGCTCTTTTTCTGAGCCTGTTATTATAGTGCTGCTTAGCTGTAATTCATTGCCTAACCTGTTCAGATTTAATCCGTTTTTCTCCCTGTTTGTACCTGTGTTGCAGGATTTGTTTTGATCATCCATTTATCTTTGTGGCTAAATTACTAGTTGGGCATTTAGTTCAATGTAGATGTGGGGGTTTCAGAGACAGAAAGAAGGTATCATTTGGAATCCATCAGTCTTCCTGGGGAATTCAGTTGTATCAAAGTTTTTTTTAATTCATGTGTTGACAACACATCGAGGAATGAAGGGTCAAATTTTTCCTTGGCAAAGGTTATATTTTTCTTGTTGATTTTACAGGCTTGACTCACAGCAGAATGTGTTGAAATATCTGTTGCAATATCCTCCCCATCTGACAGAGAACCCTAACCTCTGGGTGGAGTGGGAGGATGTATCTTCTAAATCAAGAGATATCACATGGGGTTGTCCTGTCAGGGAGACAAGAAGGTGTTCATATTTCAGGTGGTAGGACAAGTAATAATGGTGTACGACAGAGACAGAGGAGGTAAGTTGAAGCCTGCCCAGTAGGTCACACCATGTGGGAGAGAGATGGATTGCTCTGGGAGGAGAAATTTGAGCTCAAATCGTGAGGGTTAGAGGCCATTCAGAATAAGTGCGGGTCAATTAAGACTATGGTTGATGATGGCTGAGGTGAAATGGCTCGGGGTTTGAAGAGGGTCAGGTTTGCACTCCACAAACAAACTTGTACATGCACCCACACACATAAACACACCCACTGACACACATGGACGGGCAAACGCAAACAGACTCTTGGCAGACAATCACTCAATCACACCAAGAGACGCCATCTAAATCAATCAGTGAGGGGCTCACACTTAAACACCAAATGTTCTCTCACAAGCTTCCACCCAGCCACTTTCTCCGGCCCCCCCCATCTTCCCGTGTGGCTGCAACTGTGGCTTTTAATGTTCTCAAAGTCCATAATTACAGTGACAAAGCTTTTCTCTGAAAATCAGAGTAGTCAAAGTCCCAGATGGGGAGGCGTTTTTTTTGCACAGTGCTTATGTAGCGCTTTGGCTTGTGTATATCTTGGTAATCCCTCTTTTTTTCTTTTTTCTTTTTTTTGCACTTGCTATGTTTTTTTTTTCAGAAGACTGCTAAATCTCTTCCTTCAGCAAGTCTTAATCCAGAATTATTGAAAAAAAAAGCATTGACTTGCTTAAATATTTTCCTTCGGTTTGTTTTATTATTCTCAGCGTTGTCTCCCCTTTAACCTGTCAGTCGATACAGTGTGTTGATGTCCGTCATTTCCCTCACACTAGCCACCTTTTCCTCCTTCTGCTCCTGGTTTATTGCACTCCTCCTTACTCAGAAAGCTGTTGTTAATCAAATTGATCTCAGATTGATCACTTTGGTCCTTGTGGCTCAGACTCATTTCCTTTTTCTCAGCTTGTTTGTCGAAGGATTCTGCATCACATACTCATACATATGCACGGTTTCTCTGCACACCTTGGGGGCTTGCTGACTTTCAAGGTTGAGCCTGCTTGAACTTTAATGACTGCGTTGTTTCTACACGAGTTGAAATCTGTTCCAACAATATATGTGCTTTTCAGCAGTTTCTAGCTTTTCACCAGCCAGCATGTTCCCAACCTTTGTGTCTGATTAGCAACAGCTTAATCACCTGCAAGCTTCGGTTCCCAGAAAGCGGCTCACCGATGCTCCCAATCAGCCTAGTTTGGGATGCCAGTGTGTGTGAGCAAGATTTTTTCATAAAGGGAGTGTGAGCTTACTCACTGTGACTCACACAACATCTCATACACATTAACCCAGTCATACACACATACGTGAGCCACGTGGTTATGGCTCATTAACATCATCCTGTGCTCTACAACAGCAGTGTGAGGCAATAGCCTGCTCCTTTACTGCTACTCTTTCTTCCTTTTCCCTGCTGACAGAGCATGTGTAGACGCCCACCTTCTCTCTCCCCTCCTCTTCTTCTGCCCTGTACCTGTCTCCCCCTCTCTCCACCACTTCCCACTCTCTCTTTTTGGCCAGATTCCCTTTTCAGCTTAGCTCTGTGAATCTTTTCACTGTTTTGTGCCTTTGCTCAAACAAGAATGAGATTTTCCCTCTTTTTCCATCAACTCGTTCTATTATTACTAATTAAATATCTAAACTTTCTGTGTGCTTTTATTGGATCATTACTGATAATAATTTAACAAGGAATAAGAATTTTTGTGCTCTCTTAATTCAAAAGAGTTATTTCTGGTATGTTTCACCCTCATGCAGGATTTTCTTGGTATTTATCTAGTTAATGTGGCTGTTTTGTGATGTGCCCCATACAAATTGGAGGAATGGTCTTCACAGTGGGCCACAGAAAGAGAATAGTGACTGGTGTGACTGATCAAAGGTCAGAGTTCACTATGTGATGAAGTGGCACAGCCTCTATCAATCTGTCAGTCATTCCGTCACAGCGATGGTCCCTGAATACTCGCTGCCACTCAGGCTAGCCTCTCTTCACACAGCCGTGGTTCAGCCTCTGGGAAACTTATTCACTCCCCCCCTTCCTGTCTTTTTGGTCCCCTTCGCTCCTTCTCCGGCTTTCATCTCAACTTTACAAGCTGTCCCTTTTCAGTCTATTATTTCCTCACCTCCAACTCTGGTTCTCAGAGAAGTGCGGGAGAGGGTAAGCATGCTAAGAGGTGAGGAATTTTTTTTATCGTTATTGGCACCCATGGCGATCTGTCACAAGGCACTTTGTCCTTTCCTTCGTGCTCTTTCATTTTAAAGTTTCCTTCTTTTCCCTTATGAAAAGCCACTCGAGTCTTCTCAGCAAAAGTGGTGTATTTACTTGAACACTTCCCTGTCTTTCAAGTTTTCTGTTATTGTGCGGGTGTCCCCTATGGAGTGTCTTCTTAAAGCAGTGGAAGCAGTGGAGCCAGTCTGGGAACTCGAGCCAGCAAAGGAGGGAAATTAAATTTAAGAGAAAACAAATGGAGTGAAGGTAGAAAGGTCTGTTTGCCTTCTGTGCGTGTTCTTGCATGCATGTTTGAGAGATGAAAGATAAAGTCGAGCAGGTATATTGAAAGGTGTGGTTAGGTGGGTGGAAATTAGATTTCTGTCATTTGGAAGTAAACTGAATCAAAGTTGCTTCCCAGAAAAAAAACATCCACATCTCCCACTTCACTTCCTAATCCAGCTGCATCCCCCTCCCCCTCTTTTGGTTCTCTTCAGAAAATTCCTAAGCCTATCCATCTTTGTCTGGAATTGTCTGCCCCTGTCTCCCCTCCCAGCACTCTTAATCTGGTTTTGTAATCTGTCTGGTAAACTCAATCTGGGGAAAATACTGAGAGATTTTCAAACGGATGGCAATCACTGAATAAGATGGTTACTTTTTCTATCTTTACACACTTGACCGTGCTGACAAGTTTTGTTTTTTCCTTTGCTTTTCTTCCTATTCAATATTCTTGCTCGATTCCGCCACAGCAGAGGTAGTAGGGCATGTTTTATTGACTGCGCCAGATAGTGAATCAGGCCAAAGGTTTTAACTTCCCGCAGGCGTGCTGTCGGCATTGCCAGAGTCTGCACACTGTCTGGTGTGTGTCTCCTGCAAAGTGCTGCACTTCCTGTAAACGTATTTTCCCGGGAAAACTGCGTATCCTGTCCGCACAATAAACAATACGTTTCTCACAAACCAACACGCAAGACCGTAAAAGTCTGAATGCAGGAGTTGATTGAACTTCCCAGGCTTATGTGGGAAATGTTTTAAGGGTGAGAATACTTAGATTAGCAGTGAGGAATTATTTAATGATGGATGTGTTGCGTTGTGGCAACTGGCAAGGTATTTTATGATCCATTTCTGCTCTTGCTCAGTGGACAAATCTGGTAAATGTGTGCTTGGATTTACCTCAGATCAGTGTTACTCCATGAACTCAGCTGGTGTTTCCCTGAACTCTCCCGTCCTGCTACCTCTTCCTTATCTTTGCACCACACTTCCCCTGCTCGTCCACTCTGCAGTAATTTACAAGAAATCACAGAGGAGGAAAAGCTCCATGAGTGTGCAGATTTATGATTATGGCAAAACAACTTTCTCATGATTTGTGGACCCAAAGAGTGTGCATGTGTGACCACCTCTGACTTGTTTGTCAAGTCTTGCTGACGCTAAGTGAACTAAGAGTGTTTATAAGCCTGAATGAAGAAGAATCAGCCAGTATACGTCAGATATTATCTGTGAAAAAAGGAGCCATTGTGTTTGTTTTGTTGTGCAAATATGTACTATTGTGTAGCTTCAGTTCTTTTCTTGCTTTTGTTCTTCTATTTGTTGATTGTACATGTAGTGTATAAACATGTTTTCCATATAATAATCTCCCCCTAGAGGTGAGTTGTATAATTGTCATTACTGCAATAGTTACTGGAAAGCAAGCACTGTGCCAAAAGGGAAAGTTTTGGTTTTGTAGAGCTCAATATAACAATTTGATTCTGCTGATATTTGCTGGGGGTGAAAAATTTGATGTCAGTTGTGACCTTTTGCTTTGGCCACTTAAGATAAAAATGACTCAGGCAACAACATGAGACTGTTGGAAAGAGCATATGTATTAATCTCAGCGTCCTTTAGTCCAGAGGAATCAGGCAGTTATTTCTTCAAGACTTTTGCCCAGCATTTTCACTTAACTGGGTGGCAACAGGAACTCTGCTACATCAGCCAGGGATGCTGGCAGAATGACCAATGACGCAGACAAAGGTTGAATGGCAGACAGGAGAAAGCTGATTGAAATGAATGACTGAAAGTCACACGGAGCAAAGAATGAAGACTAGAATTATTATGTTAAAAGAGAAGAGCCAAAAGAGTTGGACCACATCTGTTTCTATGACAACCTCAGAAATGTCCGCATCGCATTGTGCGTGGCTCTGCAAACAGTGGGTCAAAAAGTTGCATATTTGGAATACCACCAGGAGAGGTTGTGATTGGTTCAGCGAGTCTCTGGATAGGGGGGAGGGATGGAGTTTTACATGGGGATCTGGTTTGCTTATTGAGTGATGAAAGACGGACAGAGAGTGGGAGGGAATAGCCGACAGTGATTAATGGATGGATCGACGAATAAAACAACAAGAATTTAAGTGATGTCATTAAACAGTCCGACTAAAGACCTCAGCATTCTCTGAAGTGTGACATAATTTTCACAAATCCATCTTGAACTGCTCCCTTGTGACTTGTATCTGCCATCATTCTCTATATGCCTCTCATTTTACAGTGATGGATAGACACAACTATACATTAATTTCCTTTGAACACCAAACCTCTCAACATTAAAAGGTAATTTACCTACTCTTTCTGAGAGAAACAATGGTTTAAAAAATGGCCCCATTCTGCTTGTGTCATCCCTTAACTTTCCCCAGTCTGCCCCCACTCTGGGCCTCGCTGTCCACTCTAAGCCCTTGTATTAAGCAGGGTCTGGTGCTGATGAATGGACCCCAGCACTGCCTTTACTCCACCCAATAATCCAGGCTTGGACGAGCCGATTAGATGGTCCCCCACATTCTGGTTCACTCATCCATGAGGTCAACCAGTCAACGTTTGAGTCGCGTTGTGGCACATGTACAACTCAGGCGGAAAATAATATTATGTTAGAAGAGATGGAAGATAAATTTGTAGATTCATTGGTCAGATCTTTATTTTCCATTAGGTTTGGATTCATAATTTAAAGGAACAATTCTTGTCATAGCATGCATATATGACATTTAAAATCTATAAAACATATTCTTGCTGACTGTCCATGTATAAAACTCCAGTGTTGACTTGGCAATTGTCCGACCTTTGATCCACATTGTGGCCTCTTCGCTTCAGAGGTCCAACATTCCACAGGGTGATAGAGCACAGAGATGAGAGGGTGATGGATGGATAAAAGGAAGGGATAGAGGTTGAGAAGAAAGAAAAAAGCAGACCAGAGAGATTAAAGAAGAGAGATTAGACTCCTGCTCCTGAAGAGCCTCCAATAAATCAGGAACTCCCTCTTAGGAGAGGAGGAAGAGTACCCGGATACAGTCTGTACCATATTTTTCACCAGATTGTGAATGCACACATCTGACTGCTTGAAATTCTCTCACTGCTATAATCAGCGTTTGCTATTGGCATTCATTATCCACCTTATCGTGACTGAAACACACTCCCAGATTCCTCAGAGCTCAAGAGAGGCTACACACACACACACACACATATACTCGGGTATAAACAGTCACACACTTGAATGTATCAGGCTGAGACAGACACCCATGCAAACAATGCTTTCTGCATGCCGTACTTCCACAAATCATCCTCTAATGGAGGTTACCACCAATCTCCATGTTTAAAATTCTGCCATGATTAATCGAAATGATCCTGGTATGAACAGTAGAATACATCATTAAAGCCCATTTACACTGAGAGGGAAACGGCCTGGAAGAGGGGAAAAAAACAAGATACATAATGGAGATGGCGCTGAAGGTATTTGGAAGGTGCGATGCTTGACTCTGTTAGCTTAATGTTTTATTGCAGAAGCCAACACTCTCTTTGAAGGGAGTTATTCCAGATGGTTAATTAAGCTGATGATGTGGAACGTTTCAGTATCGAGGCATTAAGAAAGGTACAAAAGGCAGCGGGATAATTAAAACTATTTTATCATTAATAAAAGACACCAGCCATCTTCCTCTGGTGCGCATGCAGTGACTGTTCCCTGTGCTGAGTGAGCTACGCTGTCATTGCAGGCTCATGGTGAATAGAGACACTGTATGAAGCGGTGGCATTGATAAAGCAACAGTAGCGCTCAGACAGAAACACTTACTGGGAGAAACTTCAAAAGCCAGTTCCAGCCCAGACCCTTTGACCCCCCTCACCCACTCCTATTCAGATCTCACCCTAAACAGGGCTGGGAAGTGGGGAGCAGGAGGGTATAATTACCCCCCTCCAGGGCAACTTTAATACTCTTTTTTTTGTGTTTTAATTGCGCCCCCCTCTGACTCTCTTTTGATGAACACATCAGAACCATACTGCAACCAGTTTGTAATCAGGGCTTGGGGTGAGGGAGGGACTGGGTGAAAAGAGTTTGTTTCTGTTTTCAGTATTTGCAGGGGGATGATAACTCTCCCCGGCACAAGCAGACAACAGCTCTTCTTCAATGGTGTTATCTATTTAACTGGAATTGAAAGTCGGGAGGGCCGGGGGGAGGGGGGCGAGGACTTAAGCAGCAATCTGGTAAGCAGAGTATGGCAGGTAAACTGAAGATAAGCTCTGAGCTTTGTGGAGTTTGGCAAAATGATTCTTGTCCCCCCCCCACCTCTCCAAAAAAGTTGGCTGGCGCACGCATCTTTATCAGCACAGTTGAATGAAAGTTTCATCAACAAACTAAAAAGATACTTGTTTTTCAGCCACTTTAAAGGTGTTACTGGCTTATCTGGTCATCAGCAGTTAGGGAATGCAGTCAGGCAGAGATGAGTAAACTGATGGGGGGGAGTCAAAAGGGGAGCAGGAGTCAGTGACCAGTTTGGAGCCACAGCGTCTATCCTATTACCAGGAGGGGGGTTCCCATGGAAACAAACATCACTAACTAATGAGAGACTGGTGCCTGTGCCCTTTGATCGTTAGCCACACGTATGGACCCTGTCACACAAACACAACCCCTCCACCCCCCCGCCCCAATGCTACTAGTTGCATTTAAGTGGTTTCAGGAGAAATGCCACAATTCACAGAGAAAATCCTGCTACAGGAGTCAGCTTAACAAACTGCAGGCTTTTTGGATCTACTAACCCATAAGATGTACATCTCAGATCATCGGCTGTCTCCTCTTTTAGACGTTGAAAACATCACTAACATATACATTGCAAAAGCAACAAAACCTTATACACACATTCTTCATGTGTACTGTGAAAACATTTAAGTCTGTTAAATCTTATCTATCCTCTTCTGGGGGGGTTGCACTGACAATCCAGAACGGTAGGAGATGGTAAATTGATAGGCATCGCTTGGGGAGCTTTGCACTAAGGGAGGAGATGTGGGTCTCTGTGGGTTCGGGGGGTGTAAATTGTAGGTAGCTACTGCTTTAGGTTGTTGATAGATGGGAATTACTGTGAAGTGTGTGCAAGTTTGTGTGTGTTGCTAGTGGTCAGCTACTGCTTCAGACTGCTGATAGATGGCTTTGGTGGAGGAGAGCATTAGCTGTGAGCTGCCCCTGGAGCACTCAGTCAGGGGGAATGACACAAAGCTGAAATACCTTTAGTGAAAATTCCCTGGAGATAAACTCGTATATCTCTGAAAGCAAACCCAAGTGGGAGAGTGGGAGTCATGGATTGTTTAGATAAGGCAAACTACTTCAGAGTGTGTTAAATTGGTATTTAACTAGTCTGAACCTTTTTATATTAATGAGATTGTTTATGTGCAGTGATGTGGAAGAAAACAACTGCTGCTTTGGTAAAAGAGAAGAGGAGGAAGTTAAGTTAAAGACTGTCGTAAAGAGGGTGGAGGAGTAAAGGGAGGAATGGAGGGGAGACAGTCTGACTGTCTGTATTTGTAATGAGAGGGAATGTGATGGAAGAGTGCTACAAACCATCACCAGACTCATGCTGTGCATATATTCTCATTTCATTCTAACAGATGGTTTAAAAAGCGACATCCTCGTCTCTTTCTTTTATGAACTCAGGTGTCTACTTTTTGCTGTCTGGGTGCATTTGTCGTTATGCATTCTGCTGCACTCTTTGGAGGAGTGTTTGTGTAATCCTGCAGATGTCAATAATCATCTCCTGTCTTGACTGACTAACTGACTGCTAATGTTTCTTTGTAAACATCATTCAACTCCTGGGGGATTTGGGATCAATGTGCACTCACTGCTAACTCTCAACAAAACAGCAAGCAGGAGCTACTCTGGTCGCGCTTTCATCCATATTTATGTGCATGTTCTCAGCAGATCTCTTTTTCCACGATTGTTTTCCCCTCCTAATTCCACTTCAGCACACACGTGTTCCCATGCAAACATTCTCTCATTGTCCTGTTCACTATTCTACTCTCTGCAGCCGTTCTTTTGATTTCCCTGTCGTACACCGGCATGCAGCCGATCAATATATAATCACAGGTTTTGAGGCTTACATTTATTACCACTCCAATGCTATAACCATGGTTATCAGTCTCCTGCCACTTGTGTGACCTTCCTCCATTGCTTCTTCCCCACAGGTTTCAATGGGAACACTATGCTGTGGAGGTAAAGCTCAACGACTACCTGGACATCGTCTGCCCCCATTACCCTCAGGGTGAGGTCCCGCTGATAGACGCCGAGCGCTACGTGCTCTACATGGTGGAGCGTGAAGACTACGATTCATGCAAGCCCCAGTCTTATGATCAGATGCGCTGGGAGTGTAGTCATCCGTTTGCACCTCATGCTCCTGAAAAGTTCTCAGAAAAGTTCCAGCGTTTCACTCCATTTACTCTGGGAAAAGAGTTTCGTCAAGGAGAAAGCTACTATTATATCTGTAAGTTGGACTGTTGAGCTCAGATTTGCAACTGTTTCCAAAATAGTTTAGTTTTCTAAATCTGTAACCATCTGCATATGTAACTGCACTTTGAGCTAAAAGCTAGCATAACTGAATTGTTGTTTATATATATA
>JBAMHX010000019.1:17007572-17023292 GCA_037177515.1 Pseudomugil tenellus
TATCTATCTATCTATCTATCTATCTATCTATCTATCTATCTATCTATATATATATATATATATATATATATATATATTTAGCCAGTATTAACAAAGAAATTATGGCTCTTCTCCCATCAGGTTGTACATATATCTATAAACTCTAAACTACCCATTAATTGAGTCTTTAAAGAATTCAAACAGGATATTTTTTCCTTAAAGCTGTGATGTTAGATTAGCTGTTAAATCCCAAAATATTCTTGAACTAGGATTTGTGCATATCTATAAAAGCTATAAAAATAGGTAGAAAAAAAACACAAGAGTCAATTTAACAAGTTCAATTCAACTAAAATAGTTACATGTTGTGAGCTTGTAGCTGCTTTGGCTTACAGACACTCCCTTCTTACATACTTAGGTAAGTTTTGTCCTCAAGGAAACCTGTTGATGTTTAACTTGTGGAGAAATGTGTTGGATTTAATTATGATGGCTCTGGCTCTCTTTGGAAAAAAAACACAGATCTTCCTGGTTAAATAGAGACAGATAAAGGAAGATCCCACTTGTTTGAATTTCCCTGAAAAGGGGATAAATAAAGTATTTTTCATTTTATTTCATTTCATAAATGCAGAATTAAAAGAAATTAAGAAAAATCACTGGATGGGGAGGGGAAAAAGAGGAAAAATTGTGTGGCGTCCACATTTTTGCTGCTTAATGTCCAATAATCTTTTACATGTCTAACTTGAAATGGCATATGCCCCTCGGATATCACTTCACACCCTGCCAGTAATGCGTGAAGCTTAGTTACTAGATGGCCTTGCAAGTTGCAAGAGAGGTTCCTCGAACAGCTGAGGTGACCATAAATCAAAATAGATAAATCAGGCCAGGATTCTGTGATAGTTTTCATCACTGGTCCTGAACATTTTGACACTCAAAAAGCACACAGCTGATAAATATCCTCAAGCCGAGAACATGCAGGGACAGCAAGAATCTGTTTTAAATAGCTGAGATAATGGCTGTGGGACATATGTGCTACTTAGTACTCACTTCATCAAGCCTAGGGCCGCTCAAGTGAGCTTAAGGTCAGGATGTGGTCAAGTGTGACCAGCCTTTTGCCATATGAGAGTCGCACTTGTCTTGCCCTCTGTTCCCTCAGCAAAGACACACCTGTTTCAGCCGCAGCAGTGAAACAGTGCAGGAATGCGTCCTCTCTCTTACCCTCTTTGTCCCCCAACAGGCTCTCAATGCTGTTCTAATGAATCTTCTCACACAGCCTCTATTTGTCCCACTAGTGCTTTGTTTGTTGACCTTTATAAGACGTCATTACTTATTATCTTCATGGGTTGCGTAATTCTGCCCAATAACACAAACCCTCTCAACCACGTCCAGCGCCCACAATATGTGTGTGTGTGTGTCTGATCAAATGCTTCTTGTCAGTGTAACAGCCATTAACAATGAGGCATAAGCTGGATGATGTCTCCCTCCTTCCTGTATCTGTTCTGTCCTCTCACCCTGAAACACAATGTCTTTCAGCATTACCGTTATTGACAGTGAAACTAATTGGCACATGGTTATGAAATCCCCTTCGGCCATTTTAAATTGGACTGCACAATTTCCTTCAACGTGTGAGTCTGAATACAAAACCTAAAAAGATATTGATTATAAATGTATTAATGTGGGTCAGTGAGGTGTACACAGCAAGGGGCAGATGATGAAGAGCTGTGTGTCTAGACTGGAATTAACTGACCTTATTATTGGTTTGTATAATAGATAGTATTGGGAGGAAGAAGGGAATTTTGTTTAGTACTTGTAGCTCATCCTGCTGATACAACTTGTTCGCATTTTGTAGAGAAATGCAGCAAGACGGGTTCATTAAATATGATTATTTGTATTCAGTCATAAATCACCAGGAAAATAGCAAATGCCAATGAGTTATAGCTTGGTAGACATTGCAAACTCTATCAACTCATATTTGTCAAGCCATAGAGACCAAAGATAAACTGAAAAAAGCTGACATTTCAAAAATAACACAATGTTACAAAAATATTTAAAATAAATTAATGCAACCAACTGCATTGAAAAGAATACCGTCATCACTTTTTGTTAGAGCTATGTCCTTTTATTGTTCCTCCAAATCAGGCCAGGTGTTCCACATCTGTCTCATAGCAAGACTTTGGTTGTATTAGTGCAGATAAACACATATTGCACTTTTTTGTAAGACAGGCAGCACAAACTTCAAAATATTTAGAGGTCTCCTTTGTGCTTGTCCAAGAAAATGCTTTCCAACATTTGCTAGACATTATGAGACTGTTTTTTACGCTCTAATCTGGTAGCATTTAGGATCTGAATCTAACAGAACAGTGAGTGAAGAATAAAGTACACACAGGGAAATGCAACGAAACAAAACAATATTGCTGTGAAATGAAAAGGTAATCATCCGAGACTTACCTTGTAAGGCGGTTGAATTAATGATATACTTGCAAGATCGAAGTCGCAGAAAAAGGACTGGACTAGATTTGCAGACAGAAGACAAAGTATAGCTCAATCCATATAATGTGCAAGTCACCAAATGATTTCTGAAATGTAAAAAAAGAAAGAATTACTTAACTTTTTATTATAGCATGAAATCACTACAAAATTAATCCCCTGAAGGAACTTTAAGGATGCAACCTACGCAGTACAATTAATTGTAATTGTATTAATATCATGTAAATTCCTGAAAAATTGCAGCACTTCCAACATTTGAAATGCTAACATGTAACAAACAGTTCAGCGCTAACAGCTAGCTCTCCATTGAAGATAAACTAGGTCTGTCTCAGAAGAATAATGTGTTATCACCATCACTTTGCACAGCTGGATTCATAAATGATTCACAAGAGCAAAATTATAATAAAAATGAATTTTCAAACATAGATTAGTTAACTTATTAAAACCAAAAACATCCCTATTTTCTTTCATAAACACCAAAACATATATATGTGAGATCAGTCAACTGAGCACAGTCCATATATTAATGATTAATTACACACACTAATTTCTGATGTGTGTACTAGTACACATAATAATTACAGATGCTACCTTTTTATTTCAAATGTCTAGTTTTGGAACAGGAACAAACTGTATAGGATTGTGAAAGCATCTATACACTAAAAATCGAGGATCAAGGATTATAGATTTGCAATAGCGAGAGGATAATACCATGAAAGCTGATTGCGGCCACCCCAGACAGGCATGGCTGTCTGTTATTAATCATAAAGAATGTTGATTAGGTCGGGCTTATGCTCAGCGGTCCTGTCTGGTGTGGACATTAACTATACTTCTCCACCACTGTGCTCTTTCTGTTGAAAGACCACAACTGCTTGACCTCCTGGAAATCTGACCCTGAGGCCCCCTGCTGCCCCATGAGGCACCTGCCAACCTCTCACCCCTTCACTGAGAGAGCATCTGGAAGGTGAGGAAGGATAGAAGAGGCGGCCCGGGTGGGCTCTGTGTGGTATTGACATGGTAAGAGAGAAGCCTGGCAACTCATTAGACTTTAGAGACATTATCCAACTGTTATTCCCTTTTCACAGATCGTATACCAACACCCCTTCTGCCACATCCTCTCTGTACATGTCAGTCGTCACATGTTTGTCTCTTTTTGTTTGTTTTCTCTTTTTATCCTTCTCTGTTTCTTCTCTTTTACCAGCGCGTACGTATCACGCGGGCTGTAATGTATGCACAGCTGGTCCAGACAGAGCCGTCCAGGAAACGTGTGGTTTGCAGATCCCCTGTTGACACACTGATTTGACTTGCCTTTTACTTTTCAGAGACCTGGAATTTTAACTGTGCAAAGGGATACGGAGGTCCGACTCAGCATGTCTGACCACTGTGGAAAACCACTCAAAATGTGCTGCATCCTGATTGACTGAATGGCTCACTCAGTGGATGTGTCGCATAGCGTGTAAAACCCATTCTGAAAATCACGATTTCTGGCCACACATGAAATAGGCCCACACCTGCTCGCGCCATTTGCTACAAAGAATTCTGTGTCGTTAGTTGAGCTAAAATGCTTTTCCACATTGGGTTTTATGGAAACGATAACATCCATGTTGTTAAAATGCTTTACAGACATATATGAGGTTACAACTCTATGCCACAAGCTATGTTATATAGTTTGGTTCACTTCACACACTTTATTCGAAACGCAGGAGTTAGATAGTTCAAATCAACATGAGGTTTCTACACAAATTATCCTCCCTGTGTGGTCAGTCGCTAAGCAAATGGGTATATTGATTTCATGTTATTTTTTAGCACATTTTCAACCACTTAATTTGATCAGTCTGAATATTTACAGTATTTAATTATTTAAACTGTAATGAGATTAAATTCCTCCCTATGTGCATTCTTATCAAGCAGCTTTAATCTCTCAAACAAAATGAGTTAAAGAAAAAAAGAACGATTTAACAAACATTGAAATAACAAATGTTCAGTAACACAGTCAAGGTACAGATAGAAACATGACAACTACTGAACAAAAGCAGAAAATCAAAGCACGGAAGAGAGGGGGAAACGTTATGACCCATGATCCTTCACCCTTTAAAGAACAACTAGTCAGAAAAGTCTCATTTTTTTCTTTATATGACCTTTTTAAAAAATCTGGGAAAAAAAAGTATTCTTCGCTATTTATTATCATGTAATATGTCAAAATATTTTTTCTTTTGGTGTTCACCAAGGGGAAGGAGACCAGTATCATATGCTGTTCAACTGGGTTTCTACCATAAAGTGTGACATACCATAAGTTTCTACCATAAAGTGATGCAAAATGTCTCAGATACTATATGCATCAAATATGATCCATTTAGCTTTATATGGTTAAGACTGAGCCGTAAAAAGATAAACCTAAAATGATACTTGATGCTATCTGATATATAGTCTTCATGTTAAAAGAGAAGGTTACCATCCAGTAAAACCATAATATTTATAGAGGACAATCCTCACATGCATTTAAGCTCTTCACTGCTTGGTTTGTAAGCAAAAGTCTTGCATATGACCGACTGATGACCTATCCCCCCTTCTCACTTAAATGAAATCCTATTAAGTACTGGCGGACCCTTCTTAAATTTGAGATTAACAGTTAGAGAAGACATTACACCTATTTGTACAGCATGTGGGAGACTTTTGCTGCTTCAGTGACAGTTTCCAGTCAACAAATGAAGAAACTGACAGACCGTGGATTAGGAAGCTCATGTTGAATTTTCACCCTCATTAAACTCAACCACTCCACATCAGTGAGTCCTGATATGCTTTATTGCAAGACAACAGTAACAAAAAAAAAGAAACACAACAACATTCTCCTATTTATTCTGTAAATCAAATAAAAATATGTAAATATTATTTCTGGAGGTAAGATTAAAGGATTAATGTTGCTAGATAAACTGTATCTGTGAGATTCTCAATCATGGTGTCAACGAGGAGTTTCTGTTTCCTGCGAAGAAGTCCAGCGAATAAGCTGCAGCGTTTCACTGAAATGAGTCCTGCAGCTTTAGGATCAACAGACAGATGTAACTGGTATAAATCTTTTAATCTATTTACAATAAATCACAATAAATCTAACATTTTCCAATTTACTCTTCATGTCAGACCATCACTTTAATCATACAACTGTGCTTTACTTCTTACACAATATCATTGCATAACGCATGTTAAATCATTAAATGGAGAAAATAAAATACAAGTTCACAAATCCAACAGAGTACCTGTATGTTATGCCACTGGAGTTTAACCGTTACCCTGAATTAGCCTGGAGTTTTCTCACACAACAGCAGAGCACCAGGTTACAGGATGTGGCCATATGCGCTCTGCCTAGCATTACTGTCACCCCTCATTTATTATAGTGAGGGAAGATGGCTCCACTATGCCACTCAAATCCTCTTAGCCAACATTTGGCTGATTGATTTTTTTCACCCTTTCTACCTCAGTTCAGATTATCAATGTGAAAAAAACAGGAAGCTGTCTATTATTGATACTGTTTAGTTTCATGGGTGGATGGATGGTTGAAAAACTGAAACATAAATGTTTCAGCAACAACTGGGTCTGGAAAAATAAAATCACTGTGACATTATTGAATTTAAAGGCAGAGAAAACCCAGTAAAAGAAATGAAGGATGTGATTGGGATTCGCAGCTGTCAGCAAATACTGTGTCACATTTGGAGAAGGGGGTGGGTTATTGGTGAAATTACGCTCGTCATCTGTTGTGATTATATTACAGAGGTTTTGTCACCAAAAAAAAAGTTTAAAAAATTAATTTACTTTTTCTGTCATTAGATAAAAGTTTTATAAATATAAAACACAGGTAGCAGCTGACAAAATCAAACTTGCATCACAAATGCATTGTAATGACGTCGTCTTTTAGTTTAATTCCCTGCTAATTCTGCAGGCCTCTGTCACGGCAATCCATGATAATGTTTTTGACTCAGCACAGTTCCCCATAAACAATGTATTCCACCTCAGGCTATAGAAACCACATACTGCATTCAGCAACCAGATCAGGTCTTTTGAACATGTGGTTTAGCTTTGTGTTGTTTAAGACAGTTTGGTTAGTGGATTCCAACAGACTGCCCTGTGTGTTCTCCAGATGGCACCGCACACCAACTCTCCTAAGCAAGTTCAGACCAGGCCCTCACCCAATCCTCTGCTATAAAATAAACTAAATGATGATCACAGAGATTATGCATTGGTAACTCCTGCAAGGGTTTTAAAAAAGTAAAAAAATAAAATGTCCATGCTGTGTGCTTAATACTCAGTGAGGGGATTATGGGGACCCCTACATGTGGTGTTGTGGCTGCATACCTCCAGTCAGACTAAACCCAATCTGTTACAGATTTGGACTAAAGAAGAGAGGTGCAGCAAGCGCATGGGGATGGGAAAAGGGTTTATGCATTACAGTATTCATGTGTTGCAGTGCATTCCACTTCTTCTGTATCACAGGGGATCAGAACTAACCCTTCCTTTAGAGGTAGTATTTTTATCTCTGCATTAGAACACTATAAAAAATAACCTTGGCTCGCATTGAGGCTGTGCACACCATTATTCCTTTTCTTTTTTTAACTGCTTTTATCCTCCCTTTGTGGTTCAAGCAAACCCAAATCCCTGTACCGTTTCCTCTTGAATATGGGTCCAATTAAGCACATATGTGGGTTTTCATATTGAAGCTCATAAAAGGTAAACTCCAGCGATTTACATTACATTTACATATGGAATGCTAAGTGCCTGCATATGTGAGGTGTGTTAATACCTCTATTAAAAGCAGATGGTCATCACTATTCATCTTTCTGACCCAGGGTGTTTGACTGAGCGGGACTCTCATATGCAGTCATGTTGTTTTTGATATGCGGAAAATTGCTTAGATTTTCTGTAAAGAGGGGCCAAAAATGTCAACATTTAAAGGTATTTCAGGCATGTTTCAAGTCTGTACTCTGTTAAGTATTTCTTCTTTTTTTTTTTTTTGCACTTGCCTCATGTCCTGTCTTGGCCTCATGGAGTCAAATGGAAAGTAGTATATCTGGTATTATGTGGATGTTTATTGCATGCATGTTAACAGAAAAGTATGATTTACTGGTGATTTCTACTCAACCATTCATTCACATGATTCCACCTATAAGTGAACATTTGGCAGTTAATGCTGGTCTGTTGAGGGCAAAAACTTGGCATGAATAATCTAGTTAGACTGGAATGTAAAGTGCTGTGAGCTATTATTATGATTTAGTACCTTTCATTAGATGACAGCTTTTCATTTATGGTTATCAATTTTTAAAAGGTGTTCATCTAAATTGTTGACATCGTTCTTTTTATCTCTTTTTTCATCCCATTTAAAAGGGATTTTTGCAGCATACGTGATGCCAAAATAGTAAACCCAATTCAGTGCACAATAAGCCACAAACTTTGTTGCTAACAGATGGGGGACAAATTAAGACTAATCCAACATGTGCCTTTAGTACTCTGTTGGAACAGCATGTGTTGCTAGAACATCTTTATTGCACTTTCTCATTAATGTGATGAGTCTTTGGGATTCGGTTGGCTTTCCATAAGACATTGCATCATTTTAAAGCTTTGTGCTACGTGTTGGTTTAAAACTTCTATATGTGTAAACTGTGTTTAGATCTGGGTTCAGTGATCCTTTTCAACTTACCATACCACTCAGTGACCTGTATCGGGAAGGAAGGTTACATCGTGGGATTAAGATGATCACTCAGAACAGCTTGTATTGATTTCCAATGATTCATCCTTTTTCCTTTAAGTGGATACAAACCAGCAGCTACAGCGTGACTGTAAGGGTTCATTGTAAGACTGGTTCAGACCTGTGTTGGTCTTCTCATGTTTGCTACACATATGGTGGGAGATGACTTATCTGATAATATTTTAGTCTAATATTAGTAGTTTTTTATTGTTTTTTTTAACCTCTAGTTACTATAAAACCAGCCTCTATGTGGGAAGGAACTGTTTATGCTGCAAAAGTGTTATTGCGTCACCATAGTCTTTTTCTAACATTTTTTTTTTAAACATATATTTATTGATTTTACAACACAACACAAAAACACAAGATCAAAAGATCAAAACATTTTCTAACATTTTTATTTTAAAGTAAAAAAGGGTCAACGATTATTTTCTGGACTTGATCCAGTAAAATTTTTTGACTAAACAAGTGGAAAAAGAAAAAAATTCTGTTTAAATAAAATTGGGATGAAAACAGCTGACTCAACAACTTGCATTGTATCTGTTCGTGTTTTTGGTTCTGTGAGACAAATCTGTAGGAATCCAATGAGAGATTTTGGACAATGTTTTCTTGTTATTAACAGCTTATTCAAAACTATGTTTTCCAATATCTCATAACAGTGATTTCATTGGACTTTTTCCTCTTTCCATCTTAACCATTCAGATGTGTCAAATGGGGTTTGTCATCAGTGTTCTGCTATGTTGTGCTGCCCCCTAGTGTCAAAACCCTGGCATGTCCTCATCCTCAGAGGAAAGAACAAGGTTATGACAAGATGAAACAATGATCGATTTCTAAATCTACCGAAATAACAAGAAATGGAAAGGAATGCAGTTTCTGTAATTTAAACAAATTGAATTTATTCAGTTTATTTCCTTAATCTGTTTCTTTTGCAAACATTCTGCCAGCAGGTGAAGTTTACATTATGTTAATCTGCTACTCTTTTCATTACAAGCGCTGCTTATTAACTTACTTATTAACTGAGCAAAGTAAAAAAAAAAAAAGATTGCAAAAAAACTACTTTATTTTTTGCCACTCACTACTGTTATCAGTCAAAACATACACTCAAATGCGCTCAAGCGCACACACACACACACATTTACACACACAAAAATCGGACTCATGTATTTGAAACATAATGCAGCAATAGATTAACAGAACTGTGGAAACTAATGATTAGCTGTGCTGCTGAGGTATAATTAGAGCCGCTAATTGCTGTATTCCCTCATTGTTCCTCTCTATCTCTAATTTACCACATTTACAACTCAGAAAAACAAGCACTTTGGTTGATATAATGGCTGCATGAACAGCATTTACTATAGTTCAAACACAGATTTACTTATAGATGTAATAAAATGTTCAATCCTTTTTTGCACTCACGTAATGTCCATATCTCTAAAACAAGCAGCAAACATCAAGGACATGAAATGGCACAGAAAAAGCTTCAGGTGGTCAGACAAAACTGTGTGAGACACATCTTCACATTATTTTTATAAAGCATGGTATAAAGCATGATTTTAAGTGCAAGCATAATAATTATAACAATAATATACTGTATCAAGTTCTGGATTTGCCAGACACTACTTAAGCAATAAATCTTGCAAAACTGAGTGTAACAAAAATGTACGAAACATAATTACATTGCATATTTGTTACTATAGAAACATCTTATCCAAGAAAATTAAATACAAAACAAAATCGCTGAGATGTTTAACTTTTTCGCTCTAGCAGAGTAAATACTGTAAAGTCGCCAAATACATTCCAGATTACCATTAAAACTTCACATCGAGCATCAGTTGTTATTTAGATTAGACACGCGCGGCTGGATGGTGACACGTCTGACTGGAGTCTGATCGGCATTGCGATTGGCCACCAACTCCTGAAGCTGCAGCGCCCCTCCACCAATAAAACAGAAAGCAGGGCACACGGGGCCAGAGCAATCCACATGACCCTCCCACAGGGGTCGCAGAGAATGGGCATCATAGAAAGTGACGCGTCCTTTCTCAAAGTCAAGGCACACGCCGAGCCGGGGTGGCAGTGGATAGGTGAGGCCTGTTGACGGGGAGGGGCCATTACCGTTGGTGATAGGATCTCTGTTACTGTTGCCTTGGCTGTTGTGGTGGTGGTAGCTGTGTTGGGGCAGGTAGATTTTGCCCATACCCATTGTGAGAAAGCAGAAAGGCGGAGCAGAGTCCAGCCCATCTTCTGCTCCGCTGTCATGGCCGCTGTCTGGGTCATAACTGTTAAAATAATAACAGTTAAAATAAAAAAAGAATTAGTTGTGTTTGAGTTTTTATTATTTTTCTTTCTTTTCTACTTACCAACTTTTGTTACTCTCAAAGATTACACAAATAAAATACTTGTTACACAGGTTTAAAGGTCATAGCAGCCTGATAAGTAATATAATCAGATTACTTTATACTCTGCATACTTGCACAGGGTGTGTAAAAGATTTAAAGGGTTTGCATAGAATACACTCTTTAAGAAGTACTGGGTGTAAAACAAGAGCATCAGTGGATCACATGGGTGAAACCTAATGTGGATCCCTCCATGAACAAGTCCCTTTGGAAGATTAAAATTACATATATTGCAAAAATAAAGATATAAAACAGATAAACCTGGCAATCTTTGAACAATAAGCTTCTGCTCTGGTTTCCTGCCTTAAGATGCCCCTCACTATTTATTGATTCGTTTCTTATTTTATTTATTCCACCTTTACTCACCGGGGACTGGCCATGTCCTGTGGAAGGTGAAACCACTCCTGGAGTTTGGACTCCAGACCAACTCCCACCTGTTCAAAAAAGACAACAGCAACACCAGTCTGATTATCTATTTAGGAGGATGTTTTCCAGGAGTATTTTTTAATACTATATTGGTTAAAATCTCCTCCGCACCCCCGATTGAGCCAAATGACTGAATGCTGTAACAATAAAGAAAAAAAATGTACTCATATGAGGAATGGACAACACTGAAAAAAACAGCCTTTTCCAAGTGATTGGATGGTGACATTTCTACCAAACTCAGCCAACCGTCAGAAACAAGCATGGTGTTTGGAGGCATGGCTTTGGGAGGAAAAAGGTAGAAAAAAGGTATTTGGATTTTTGAATTGTGCATTTTCAAAATGTAGCTTTTTTTCCAGGATCTTCTACCCTATTTTTAACATAAAGTATAAATAACCTTTGCAAACATTTCCCCACAAAAAAAAACTGAAAAACACCTGATCATCCTCTTGAGACATGATTTTATGTGTAAACGTGCTGCTGTTTGTAGGCGTGAGTTGAATGTTGTGTATATGTAAATCTGATGGGCTTTGATTTGGGGGTCTCATCGGGTAATGTGTTTTCTCTTTTTTTAGCAGTTAATGTTAAGCAGTTTTTGTAAAGAACTCTCTTTTTTTGCTAAAAAATGCTTTATTAATAAAGATTGATTGGTTAAAATCAGCTCTATTTTTATAGTGCCACTTCATGTAAATCTCGTTTCACGGCATTTCACAGAGATCAATTTGAGCCAGTTCATAATAAATAGCCTAGCTAAGGGAAACCAAAAGATTGCATTGATCCAATCTCTCATCCTGAGCTGCATGAGGTGACAGTCGGAAGGAAAACTCCCTTTTAACAGAACAGAAAAACCTCCGGTAGAACCTGGCTCAGGGAAGACAGCCATCTGCCTTGACTGGTTAGGGTGGAGAGAACAGGGAAGACAAATCAATATACACTGCAGCTGTTATCCAGGAAGACCTTGATCATGATTGATTACTAGTTTTCCTCTTTTATTTGCTTTGGACAGAACTGTCAGCTAAATAACCAAATACAAATGTAACAAAGACACAGTTATTATGTAAGTGTAAGTGTAAGTTCCCTGTCTCTAATCATACTGCATGTCACTTTGCACTTTAAACCGTAAGAAAAATCAGGGCACTCAACGCAGCCCAACTCACAATGCAAGCCACTCATCATTTTGGCGTTTATTAACACCTGCATGTGATTCTATTACTGAACTCTACTGGCTGGCAAAGATTGTTCAAATCAAACTTGTGAAGGATTGCTTGCAGAGTAACAACATGTTCTATGTCCAGTTATCTAAGTTAACTGAGACTTATTCTCCTTCTTGACCACTGTGTTCCCTTCAGAAAAGGTGTCTGCTGCATCGTCTCGTACATAAAACGTGTCAAACTGTTTACATTTGTGGTTCCACAATGGTGTGACAAGCTAACACGTAATACTGGCTAGCTTAATCTTCCAACATCTTCTGACAAACCAAAACACACACTCCTGAACCTGTCCTGTGTGTACTCTTGTATATTAATAGAGTTAACACATTGTCTCTGACTACACTAAAGCACGAATACTATTTGTCACTTCTAAACTACAATGAAGCTGTGTTTAATTTACATGCCTTCACAAGGTAAGAACCAGGCTCGACTGAGCACGCCCAGTAGTGCCGTCCCTGCGTGATGGCTACATCCCCGACCAGGAGGTCAGATGTCAGATGACAAGAAGTGAGAGCGTGGTCAGCAGCCTGCAGCAGAGAAAGGCCTGGGACGCTGCGAGCACCACGCTGCTCTTTGTTGACCACCAGCCGATCGGCATGGAGACCCCAACGAGAGTCTAGGTAGAAGTTCAGCACTGTGAGGATAGAGCAGAGAAAAGAATAGAGAAGGAAGGGAAAGATAAGGGGGTTGGAGACATGAGCAAAGGTAGAGAGACACATTCAGACATATAACATAAAAGACGTGACAAGAACGTTTAGGGAGATAATAGAAGGAAAGTTGAACAAAATGAGTCAGAAAGCAGCAAGGAGAAGAGAAGTAGGGAGATTTAGAAGCAACTGAGAGGAACAGAGAGTAGGCATGCACCCCCTCCCAGTAGAACTGGAAAAACAAACAACATTTATCTATACATTGATGACTCAGGGAATAGAAAACAACTAAAACTGCTGCAAAGTTTGGGCAGTGGGAAGTGTGGCTTTTCTTCTTTTGTATATTAAGAAGTAAAGAGGGAGTATAGCAAGGTAAAACAGCCAACAGGGGTACAAGGGATTCACCAATCACTTAAATTGACCATGTGGATCTGAATCCGATCCATGTTGTTAAGCCCCAGGTCTTAACAAACGGCAAACCTCAGCAGTGCTCGGACAGATCTCGATACAGGAGGCAGAGGGTGAGTGGTTGTCTAAAAACAGAAGATGTGTGGGATGAACACACAGAGAAAGAGGGGAAGAAGAAAGAAATATTGATATGGGGTATAGAGAGGTGGGAAAGGGATGAATGCACTTCTTACGTTCAGTAGGAGGCAAGTAGATTGGCAGCGTGGAAGTAACACAGTAGAGGATGACAAGTACAAAGCTGTGAAATGGAAATAAAAAATGAAAGAAAAATAAATAAAAAGAAAGAAAGGGTGGGATGTGTTAAGAGTGAGGACAGAGGGGTAAGTAACTGAAAAAAGAAGATGGGAATGGAGAAAGAAAAGACAAAGAATGAAATTTTACGCATTTTACCAAAGGAAGCATCGTAATGCTTTAACTGTAAATGATAAATAATAGCAGAGACATGGAGAGTGACCCCTGGATGACAAAAAACGCACTTTACTTCATATATGTGATTAGATTTTCTTTTAGCTGTCATACACCAGTGTCAGGAGGAAAACTTGTAAATAATTAGTTGAAGCCATAAAAATAATTATCATTGTTTGGGGTGAAGAAAGCTAAGCCCACAATGGTGCCTCAACAACCAGCACCTGGAGGATCTGGGAAGATGAGATCTAGTAATGGTCAAGCAGAAAAATACACACATATTTGAAAAAATTTAAAAAAGAAAACTGGTTTCCATTACTTGTCATAGAGGTTACAAAAAAAAATCAGTTGGAGACCTCTAACAATAGTTATTTTGTCTGTAGTAATCTGGTTTGCATGTTTTCCCAGGCAAACCTGCTCAAACATGTTCTGCTAGTGTTGTTGTCCCATAGTTTGGTTAAAACAATCTCATCAGGGTACATGATCTGAGCAAGAGAAAAATCCATACAAACTGCATGGATTTTTCTCTTTAAATTTCACAAAAAAGAAATAGTATCTTGCAGAGGTTACAGCACTATTAAAATTACCAAGCTTTTGAGATGTTGTGGAATTTTCTGGTTTCATATTGTTATGGCGTACATAAAGTACGTAATACATTCTTGTGTCTGGTACAGTTCTGGGAACACTACATACATTGCATTGCAACTTTGTATTTAACCCTTGTTCTTATCATTTTTAATAAACCTTTAATCCTTTTCAATCCAATCCCAGACTCCTTCGTCTTTGACAGACTTGCCATCTTTAACAGAGATTATCATCAGAGATTTTCATTCAAAATATTCAATAGGGTTTCAAGAAGCATGTTGAAAAAACAAGGCGCAAAACAACTGCACATAAACTGAGGAAAATCAAGTGCGAAGCTGCTTTTGGGGAAATTTCATATATTAGCTTAATTACCTAACTTAATTAATGTCTAGCTGAAAGGCCTGACCATAATGCTCCTAAACTGATGTCATTCTGACCATCTGCAAGGCCAGCGTCCTTCCATCAGGAAAATGTTTAGACGAGACCTCGGTTTTGTTTATCATCTCATAAGAACAGGCTCCAGACTATGTGACGCACACAACCCTATTCTTTAAACAAAGGTGTCTCTAAGTGACTTAGCTTCAGACTTCTGTGGAACAATAGATCTCTGGAGGGATTCTCCGGGGGTTATGACCTTGTACCATGTCTGTATGTCTTAAGTATGTTTCACTTCTTGTTTTAATGTTTACTGTATGTTCAACTTCTTTTATTATCATTATACTAAAGAAACCAGTCTCTTCCTCCTTGACAGGAAAACGGCCATTACACTGCCTAGATGCCATTTGCCACCAGTTTTGCCATTTTTCAGAGCTGCAACATCACTGGAGTGCCAAGAAGCACAAGGTGTGCAATACTCAGGGACATGACTGAGGTTAGGAAGACTGAAAAACAAACACTACTGAACAAGAAACATAAGGAAAAATGTCAAGAATGGCCCAAAATATATCTTAAGACTGATTTTTCTAACCTGTCCAGGGTGTACCCCGAAACTTGCCCATTGTCAGCTGGGATTGGTTCCAGCCCCCCCGCGACCCCGTTTGGGAATAGGCGGTAGAAAATGGATGGATGATTTTTCTAAGGTTTTATGGACGGATGAAATCGGAGTGAGTCTTGATGGGCCCGGGGCTGGATCAGTAAAGGGCAGAGAGCTCCACTCTAACTCAGACAACAGCAAGGTGGAGGTGGGATACTGGTATAGGTATGAATGCCAGAAATGTATATTTGTACATTTTGAATTGTTATATTGGTTTCCCTGGTGAAAATAAATCAGAGAAATGAGTATATATATTTGTTTTTTGTTAAGTGTAATAATTATGTATTATGAATAATTAATTGCCTGCACACACAGATATCCTCCTAAGATACTAAAACTAAAAAAGACCCCTATTCAGCTTAATATA
>JBAMHX010000019.1:17036652-17053030 GCA_037177515.1 Pseudomugil tenellus
GTGTGTGGTTGTTTGTCTATGTGTGTGGCCCTGTGATAGGCTGGCGACCTGTCCAGGGTGTACCCTGCCTCTCGCCCCCCCGCGACCCCGTTCGGGAATAAGCGGTAGAAAATGGAAAATGAAAAAATGTATGTTCAACATCTTTGATTTTTCATTATTAAATTTATATTCTTCTCAATCTAAGAAACAAGTCTCCTAGTCCTTGATAGGAAAAACAGCCATTACAATTATATTATGTGCGTGTTGCAGCTGAACTAATGGGGCTTCTTACGCTCACAGCATCTGAAAAGATCAGAGCAGCTACCCAACCTAACTCACCACTCCCAAAAATGATTCAGAACAAAGCATTTCATACTTCTCAGATCTGCTTGAGTGTCACACCCAAACAAAAAGCAATTTAAAGAAGAGAACATTAACCATTAACTGCCACAAAAACTTTGTATTATCTGCATAACTTGCGGAAAATATCCTTTTTAAGTTAATACAAGTAAAAGTGCATGGATACGGCTCTAAATCAGCGTATTTCACCCCTGGTCCTCAGGGAACGCTGCCCTACATGTTTTGGTTCCTTCCAACTCCAGCTCCCCTGATTCAGGTTCATTAACTCGTTAAGTTCTCTGCAACTCTGCTTCATTTGAGTCAGGGGGTTTAAATAGGGTCGCCTCCAAAACATGCAGGTCAATGTTCCCCCAGAACCAGGGTTGACAATACCTGCTCTAAATTACACATTATTGTGATCATTATTTGTAGGAATTGTACATTTTTACGTGTACTTCCTGTTGAGGAGGATTGCCTGAAGCAGCAGGCGAAGCTCAGAGTTTAATAATGGTGAGCCGGAGCCAGAAGGAAGGTTTACAGGATTTATTGAAGGTAGAGGAATGATGCACTGAAACCTGTAAGGAAGGTGGAGGAATCCAGGAGGCTTGCGTGGACGAGGAACAGGAAGGCAGGCTGTGAGATATCCAGGACAACAGGGAAGGCAGGAGCAACCTACTCAATGTCCGAAAAAGGAATGACTGGTGAGCTGAGGGATATAAGGAGGAAATCAGTAACCGGTGCAGGTGATCAGGGATAACCGGTTTGGTGGCAGGTGACAGTGATTGGGCAAAAAGTCTGGAGCAGGGCATGACACAGAGAGGGAGGGACCTCTACCCCACCTTCTATTTAAACCTTTACACACTTCCTTTTTTGCACTGCAAATCATCTGAGATCATCTTTAACTCCAGGTAGGTACAGGACACAACTTTAGATATACAGTGGGTGTTTATTTATGTGTGGATTGTTTTTTTTCTGTTAAAGTTTAAAATATTTCATTTTATTATTTACTAAAGTACATATTATTTAAAAACACTTTGATTGTGGGTGCTTGCATCAGGGACCTTGCTCTAGTTTGTCAAAAGGTGTGCAAAAATATAGTAGATCCTGGTCTAATTAAACATGCTTATGATTATTTTATTCCTACATTATTACCAATTTTAGCAGTTCATTGGTGTTAAATGATTCTAATTATTCCTTATATTTCTTAGTTCTGTCTTTAGATCCTCCTGCACTCGACAACAATGAGCCGTCAAAGAGACATAACATCCCTGGAAATAGCAGTGGCTCAAATGTTTGGTGTCTTCATGACACATCAGGGTGAAGATGGCAAACTGTCCAAAGAAACTTTTTTAAAACTCCTGAAGGAAGAACTGCCATCATTTAATCAGGTACATAAACCTCAAATAAGACATTCATCTTGGATGATCGTAGCAATGGGTCATAATTTAGCTTTAGAATAATTAGTCATATTTTCTGCACAGAAATTACAAGATTTTTGTTAAATGGGAAAAAATAATCTACTGAAGTGATTTATCTGTCTGATTTTGGTTTTTTTTTTAAATACTTTAACAAACAAGTTGTTTCTCGTATTTATATCATTAAACAGATCAGAATTACAGCCAATTGCAACATTTCTATTCCCTCTATACAGTCAGAATGTGGAGAGAACTTATTCAAAGGTGTGGACCTGAATGAGGATGGATCTGTGGACTTCCAGGAGTTCGCCATGATGGTTGCCATGTTTGCCAGTGCAAGCCATGACGCCCTCACGAATGCCCTCAAGACCATAAAAGATAACCAGAAGAAAAAATGAATGTGTGAAAAATATATTAGCATGTGACCTACTTTATTTCACATCACGGTAATAAAACCATGTTTGTGCAAATCTCATGGCATATTTCTTTTTCTTGGGGAATGAAAGGGTGTGTGCATCAAGACACTTCTACTGGTTATTTCATGTGAGTTATTTAAAGAACATGTAAATAGACCTCGTTCCCTCAGTTAAGTCTTTCATACAAAATAACAAACTCTGAGTAATTTTACAATAAAACTTTTGAACTTGTTGTTTGAAAATGAATAAAACCTTGAATTGTAGAAATCCAAGCATTTCTGTAACAATAACTTCCAATCACTTAACAGAATCCAGCTCATACCACCACCCAATCATCCTCTTCAACCTCCATGTCTTTCCACCTCTGCAGAAGATAATAGCTATCCATGTCTATCCAGGAATAGGATTTTCTCAATCAAACTAGGTCCAGATCTGCCCTTGCAAGCTGCACTACAGGGTCTGGGCTCCTCTTAGCAGAGATAGAAAGAGATTAAAGATGTGAAAAATACTTCATGTGAAAAAAAGGTGGAGTTTGCTCTTCAGGTAGGAGGATGGAGACAGAAATGGAAAAAACTAAAAGAAAAATATTATCATGCTGGCAGGTATGGATCTTGATCTCCAGTAGAGGTTAAACTAGGATCATATTCACTATCTTTATCCTTCATTACTGGGAAAAGTATTCAAAAGTGATAATCAGGTGATCATACCCAGGTGGATTTTTTTTTTTTTTGCTATGTCCTGTATGGCAAAAAGAGAACCCACATCATGAGTTTATTCCATTCATTTAGTCCTAGTTACATTTTTATTATTTACATCTCTGACAGTTTCAGAGCTGAAAAGCTAAAATATCTGTAATTTCTCTCTTTTATGTTGGATATTTTTGGGAAGGTTACTTGTTTCAATGGAGGAAAAGATTTTTCCTATTTCTGTTCTAATTGCATAAAAAGAAATAAACTGTTAAGATTAGAGCTGTTATAAAACAATCTTTTCAGCACACTCTTATGTTCAATTCTAGTTTCTAGTTCTTTTTTCTGCAGGCAAAGCCTTCTTTTCATATCTTGGGGGGTGTATTTATAAAAAATGTTAATAAGATATTAGTTTACTTAAGTCCTGCAGGCAGAACTTTTGTTTAGGAGTCAACAGCAAAACGTTTTCGTGTTCACATTGCTGCAGGTGCCATTTTTAAATACTTTCTGTCTCCTTGTGTTTCCCTTAACAAATATGGTAAATGGACTTGTACTTATATAGCGCTTTTCCAGTCATGTGGACTGCTCAAAGCGCTTTACATTCACCCATTCACAGCCCGATAGGCACATCGGGGGGCAGCTTAGGGTTCAGTGTCTTGCCCAAGGACACTTCGACACGTAGTCAGGCGAAGCCTGGAATCAATCTCACAACTTTCTGGTTGAAAGACGACTGCTCTTCCACCTGAGCTACAGCCGCCCCATAATAAATATCTCTTGAAAGTTCATTTTAGTTTTAATTTATAGAAAAGAATTATGTTTAAAATAAGTCGGACTACATTCTTTACATATCTGACCAATTAATGATGATTTGTAAGAAGCTTATGTCCCAGTGAGGGGATATTGATCCCTTTAGTATGATTTTTTAATAATGTTAAAGTTAACAAAATATAAACAATAATATAAACATTTGGCCTAATGGCAAAAGACCAGAAGAGAAGAAAAGCATCATGTAAAGCTTAGTTCAGCACTAATGTGTTCCAGTCTTCATTCATTTCCAGTTAGACTGAAATAAACATTTTTTGACTGTACATACTCTTCATCTTTAGGTTTAACGGGTTAAGTGCAGGTGACCAGATTGCCGTGTAGGCCGTGACAATCTCACAACAAGGACAGAAAAACTGTGTTCAAATAACTTTGAAGTATTTTCATGAATATTTTATTTAATTGTGCTTTTTCTAAATGCAAGAGAGTCCAAATCCGGTTTTTAAGATCTCCTATCCTGCAGCTTTTATATGCAACTTCTCTCCAACATGCCTGAATCAAGTGGCTAAATTTCCTCATCTGCATGTCATTAAGCTCTGCAGAGGTCTGGCAACAGGCCATTTGCTTGATTTACGTGTGTTGGAGAAGGGTTGTATCTGAAAGGGGCAGGACCTCAAGGACCAGACCTGGACAGTCCTGCTGTGCTAACGCATCCCTTTCTCGTTTACTTCTTCTTTCGGTGTTTTTAAGACTAAATTAAATGTAGAACTTGTACTTATAAATAGATCTAAGGTGTTTGGGTAAAGCATGCTACACACATGGGAAAACAATAGGATACATTTCATATATGACATCCTGTAAGCTTCATGAAGGATTTCTTGTTTTAAAATAAAAAAAAATGTTGCTTCTCTTAAAAGAAAGACCTTGTTAGTCTTCATTTTGTTCCACAGAAAAATAATGGCTTTGAGGAGGATCCATGTCTTTGTGGGCTTGAGTTTAGGCATCACTTGCCAACAGGAATACCAGGCAAATGCTTGGTGCCTCTGAGCCAGAACGGGGCCTCTGAGAGTCACTACGGAGCTGGAAGAATGTGGAGACTTTGTACTCAGAACTCACTAAAGAAATGCCACATTGCAACTGGGGGGGAGGGGTTTTCCGGAAAAAACACGGGAGAGTTTTTTTTGTTTGGTTGGGGGAAAAAAGAGGAAAAAAAAAAAAAAAAAGTTCCTCGATTTTCAAAAAAAAAAAAAAAAAAAAAAAAAAAAAAAAACAAGGAAAAGTAAGTAGATAAAAATCCAAAATAAAAGAGGTATTTTATCATTGCAGGGTGCATAATAGTTTACATTTGCACAGTCCAAAAGGTTTCACAGCCTCCTCTGATCTTTCACAATGATTTCCAAAACTGCAACTTTTAAACTACTTGGATCATATTCTCTCATTCAGTTATTATTTCATTTCATGTTCAGTCAGTTTGTTGCCCAGATGGCATTTTTGTGTTGATGTGTCCAGCACAGGGCTCATTATGGCTGCATGATATAAAAACAAACTGACACTGCACTTTTTCCCTAACACTGTGATACATTATATGAAAGAATCCAGGAAGTTTTAACAGATGACTTGAAACGCAGCTGAAGTTATGCTGCACTCCTGCTTGGCAATAAAACCTGCTCTGATCTTAGCTGTGTCTGTGATACTGTGAGTTTTCCCTGTATTTGAGTATTATTTTATTGAGCTAATACCTCAATGTCAAATTTGCACTGAATAAGAGTTGTTAAAGAATAAAAAATCTGCTTTTGTGTGAAAATGCTTTTACTGTTCTGATAGATTTTTATGCGATTAACTGTGAAATATGTTTACATCAATTATGGAATTCTGTTAAGTGAACTTTGCATTTGGCCTTGAATTATATAGTGTTTTGTACCATAAACTGTATATAGAAAGACTGCTTCTTCAAAGCCCATCCCATTAAAAATTTGTTTAAAAAATACATTTATGGGAGGGTAATTTTGCTATTTATTTGAAAATAATATAACAATATTAATAATAGTTGAATCATCTGCTTACTGCTGTCTGTACAGAAGAAAACAAGACAGGCTCTGTATATATAAAAAAATGTAGCTTTCCTGTAAACTAGGAATACCTGTCCACAGTGTACCCCAATTCTCGCCCAATGATTGCTGGGATACGCTTCAGCTATCTAAATTTAAAACTAGCTTGCTCCTGTAAAACTTTTAAAAGAGTTGAAGAATTTCCTATTTTTGTGCCTTGGACATATTGAGGGGTCCAGCCCGCATAGCTAACAGCTGAACAACAACTAATAAACAACAAAATAGTCATTCCTTCTAATTTTTACATTTTTAAAGCTAATGTTGCTCAACTATATTTCAGAGCAATGCAGACTTTCAAACTAAATCCATTGATCTTCTGAAAATTAGTTTCATTAAGATTAAATAACATATTTCAATGGCTTCTTTAATAATGCTATTAAAAATACTGTTTGTTTTGAACAGTGTGATGATCATATTGGAAGCTGCATGCTTATCACAGGCTTAGTAGATAAATTGTACCTGTAATGTGATTGCTTTCTACATTACAGCATTTGTACAGGATTGTTTTGCAAATTAAATGGTCGCAGAAACAGTAGAACATTAATTTAACAAAAGCAAAGACCAAACAGCTCTACTGTTGTGTAGAAATGTCTTCATTCCGCCACAAGATGGCGCAAGAGACTTTTCTTAAATTTTTGTGAAAACTAAAAATCATTGATCATGTTTGTTACGTTTTGGTCGACTTGTTTTGTGATACATTTATTTTTTTTATTATTTTCATCCTCCTTCTATGTAATAATATCATTCAGAAAATCAGTTCTTTAACCTTTTAAAGAACTGACCCCACATTTATCCTGCAACAGTGAGCTTATCAAACTAAATATCATTGTAATACAAATACGAAGCTTATTTTCTATTCTGTCCGGTTCTAAATAAGCTAATGCCGTTCATGGAATACTCACTTTTAGCATTTGGTTTGTTTTGTATTAGGAATCAAAATGTAATTTGCGATTATTGTTTTATTTATTTATTCATTGCCACAACTTTTTCTTAGTAGCCTATGGTTTTTATGATAAATAGCATACTTCCTATTTTGCGTTCTGTACATTAACGTTGCTGTTACTTTTACTATTTCTTACTTGTCTTGCTCAACAAACCCACCGCAACGCAAATGCTTCAGTAATCTGTCCTAATTATCTAGCCGTCATGGCTGCAAACCCGCAAAAAGCCCGCAGGGGGTGTCTAGATTTGTCATTGGTAAGAATGTCAATCTCTAAAATTCTTCAAACTTTTAAGAAACTTTAGTATCTTTATTTATCCCTTTAATGCCTGGTTGGGTGTGTTTGAGTGACGAGCTTCATCACAGCAGCATTGCATACATGCGTCTCCACCAGGTTTCCACCCACTTTGGTGTGAAGTCTGCGAGGTCCAGCCTGACTCACTGCACAGAAAGCCAGCCAGCCAGGGCGGCGCCTCACTATAAAACCTCTCCTGCATTTGCTCCACACTTTTTCCTCCTCTCCTCTGGCCAACAGTCCCAGGTCCTGCGAGGTAAGATCTAACGGTTCTGCTCCAATCTTGCAGGTGCGGCTCTGTCAGCATTTGCAAGGGATTGTTTTGGATTATTATCTTTTATTTGATGCCTTACAAACTTTTCTTTTACCAAGCAAAATGTGCCTGTTGGCGATGGATTTAACAAGATCTTATTAATTTTGTTTCATGTGACTCATTGTTTTAACTTGTTCAAACTTTGTCAAACTTTTTTGGATTTTACAGACCTATTTTTTTTCTTGTTCATGTCTTACATTTTATTCAGTTTTATTGAATCTGCTTGGGATTGTTGAACCTATGGTTTACAGTGGGCTGTTTAAGGGTGTGGTTGGACTGTGGACATGTACATACACGTGCTTTGTTCTTATTACTGGCTTTGAATCCCACCATTCTGGCCTTCCCATTTCTCAGCTTGTTCAACTTTTCCATTTCCTCTTGGACTAATAGCACAACCTCGGTTTGCCCTTTTACTTCTCCTTTTTTTACTTCTGCCACTACAAAGCAAGACCTTTCAGTGGCTACAATTTGAAGGAATTAGTGAAGTAAATGGTCTTTTTTAAACAACTTAGTAATATGACTGCCAGAATGTGAGCAAAGCAATGTTTCTTTTCATTACAGCGGCTTACATAGCAATCGCTTTGCAGGATGGTGGCTAACCTTTCATTTGTCGAGAGTTAATATTTCTGTCTGTGGATCTAAATAAATCTTACAGTTGATGAGAGTGTTTGCTATACCCAGCTATTGTTTTCTTTCTACAAAAGAGATTCGATCTGCTTCTAACCTTTTGAGTTTAAAATACTCTTAAATGCTCTGATAACATTCACATTTATGATGTAATCTCTTGATAAGGTTTACATCTAGTATCGTTGCCAGAAACCATTTAGTTTTTCACTGTTTAATCAAAGGGTTTTAATGAAAGGTATCTCAAAGATTGTTTTAAAACTGTTGCATAAGGCTAAACTCTAATATTACTAAAATCTATCTGTCCTGTATTGTTTTTCAGTCCAGACACATTCCAGAAACCATGCCTTCAGAACTGGAAACAGCCATGGAGTCACTGATCAAGGTGTTCCACCGTTACGCCTCTAAGGATGGCGTGAGTGGCAAACTCAATCGAAGGGAGCTCAGAGAGCTGATGGAGAACGAGCTCTCCAACTTCCTTAAGGTGGGGACAGGAGTAAAGACTATATCCCTCATGTGAGTGTTTTCAACATTATTCATGTAGAAATCTCTTCTGTTTTGCTTTCACACAGTCTCAGAAGGACCCTGCTGCTGTAGACAAGATCATGAAGGACCTGGACAGCAACGGTGATGGCCAAGTGGACTTTGAAGAGTTTGTGTCTCTGGTTGTTGGACTGTCTATTGCCTGTGAGCAATGCTATCAGATGCACATGAAGAAGATGGCGAAGAAGTAAATCACTCCAGAAGAGAAGAGACCAAAAAGCATTTCAGTTTTTATAAAGATCGTTTTTGTCCATTAAATACATTGAATCTTTTCCAATCTCTTGTCTGTGGTCCCTGATTCAGATAAAAAAACATATCTGCAACTCTGTAAAGCATCACTTTGTCTCCAAGTGTTCAAGCTCATTTTCAGAGCTCGCGCTGCTCTGTGGTGTCGCTCTCTGTAATTCCTTTAATTCCCACTTGTGTTATAATGACAGGGGAAAGGCAGGTGAACCTCGCACCTTCTCCTTGATAAGCCCTGATTATCATTGCTCTGAGGAATCTGCAGAATGTTTCAGGCATTACCACACCCATCTGTGAGAACATAATCACTCACCTGATGTTGCAACTCTCCACATGATGCAAAGAACAGACATAGAAGGCAATGAGGCAGCTGGATAAAATTTTTGCTCTTTTATTGAGCAAGCTCTCAGCAAAGTAAAATTCTGGAGTGTCTGAGTCACAAGGTTCAGCAGATAGGAGCTGCTTTGTTTTCTTTTGGACTAACTCCTTGTGATTCATGCATGTTGGAAGTTGGTTAAGACCAGAAAAGAAAAGATAAAACTGCTCATTTGACCTTAAACAACTCACCAGTGTGAGTTCTATTGTGCATTGTTTACATTTATGCTTTTACTTTTTAACATTTTTAACAAAGAGATGCCAAAAAAAAAACTAAACACGGGGAAAAAAAAACTCTTTCCTGAACTCTTTGCACATATCTGTGGGCATGGCCAGTCTAACAGTGTGCATGGTTACAAGGCAAACACTCCAGTTGCTAGGTTACAGTGTGCTGACTGAGTGGATGTATGTGTGTGTGTGTGTGTGTGTGTGTGTAGAAGGACCACACCCATGTCACCCACAGATGAGTTCAGAGTCAGGAATTCCAACTTTGATTATTTTTATGTGTTCCCCTTGTCTAGTTGACATAAGCTCAGATTCATTCAGATCTACTAATTTACTCTTCTGTTGTGTGAGTAACCATCTTGTTTTCTAATTAAGTTTTTCAAGAGAATGAACATAAACTACAATATGGGGCTGAGCTCAAATAAAACAGTTATGAACTTTGTCCCAAATTATGTCAAGGGAAATGAACACACTCTGCTTCTCCTGTTATTTGAGTCATTCCTCATGAGGGTGTGTGTGTTGGTGTGAGCTGAGAAATGGGTAAACACTCACTAAAGCTACAACACACAAGGAGAAAAGCCCCCCTCAGTGGAAAAGGTGGGTCAACAGAGCTGGTGCTAATATGTAGCTTAGCTTAGCTGTTGCTTCAGGATTTTACATAAAACTATTCCAATGTGTTTCTTGTAATATTGATAGCTGTATTTAAGTTAGAAATAACGCTGGCTACAAGTATAATCACGTCCAGTGAATGAAGACATTTTAAAATAAAATATTCCGTGGACATCCAAAAGCTTTTAGGTGAAAGTATCGACAACTACTTAACTAGCCTACTAAAGTTTTTCTCTAGTTAATGTTGGGATTTTGGTGTTAAAGAAACCCTGAAAAACAGGGAAACCGTCAGCACTTAGCGGCAGGGTGAAGCATGACACATGAAGGACAACTAAAAATTTCCACATGCTTTTTAGAGTTCTCAATTTTTGCTTACTCATCTGGTTCTGTTTTTACAAACTGCTCATCAAAGATAGGGTGGATAACAGCAGGCATCACACCAGATGGACTTTACAGCATCTGAAACCTCTCTTGCCTCTCTGTTCTCGCCCCTCCATTTTACAGTCTTTATATAAACAAAGCAGTCAGAAGCAATAGTTAGGTGTATTTCCCTGAACACCTCCAATCCTCCAATTCCCCAATCCTCATATAAACACAATACAATCATGTAAAGAATTTTATGTTCGGTCACAAAGCTCCACCTGGTGTCGGAACTTTAAACCAGACCGGTATGACATCAAGGCAGGATGCATCCTGAGGTCATGACCTTTTAATTGCACTTGATTTAAGATCAATTGGACAAATAGTTCTAGGGAGGTTGATGAGATATGTCACGATTACCTTTTCATTGACCTAGTTTCAGGCTGGCAGCAGAAGTAGCTACATATCCTCCGCTGCTATAGAAGAGCGTAGGGTTATCTGCTTTTACAGTTTGTAAACAAAGATTATGCCGAGTTCGTGCAGTATGTTGCAAAAACAGAACATTATGAATGTGTGGTCTTTACGCTAAACATGTTTACGATTATGAGTACAAGCAGTGGACACATCTGACTTTTGGCAGATGTAATCCTGCAGGGAAACGAGTTAATCTGCTGCGTGTTTCATGTGCCTCTCCATATGCACTTTCAGGATGCAGGATGAGATCGTTTAATGATTTTACAGATCTGATGGTATTTTTTTATTGCTGTCTGTCAGTTTTAAAAAACCAAACGCAGTGTTTTAGTGCAGTGCTATTGTACCGGACACCCTGTATAACAGTAAAAATGGATGATAGACTGTCGTTTATATATATTTTTTTATGTTATGGGATCGACTGGTAACACCTTTGTGATTGATGAGCACTCTGCGCCAATCATAAATTCTTTAATTAATTACAACCTTAAAAACTTTCCCTGTCTCCTTATCAGCTGTAAGTCATTTTGCTGCGCGTGCACATGCTGAATTGAGTTGCTCTGCAGATTGTCGCGACTTTGATAAACAATAAACCTCCTTGCTCATAAAAGTCCGGTAGACCTCCGTCAAAACTGGAAAATGATGTGACAATAACTGTAAAATGGATGCACTAAAACATCAGCTCTGTCCGATATGCAGCGTGTGTGATGTGGACACGCAGCAGTCCGACACACACGCTGGTAGTCAGCTCGTTTCAGCCTCATAAATGTCCATACAGGCTTCAGATCTGGTCTCCAAACAAGAACGAATATATAACTTGTGTTTTATTTACACACACATTATTCAAACTCACCCAAAGAGTCCAAGCTTTAATTCTATTGTGGTCCTTTAGCAGGAACTTAAGAGACGCGGATGGAAGATCGTAGCTCCGTAGGAAGCATAGCCAGTCGTTTGCACTGTAGTATAAAACTTCATGAACATGCCCACAAATGAAAAAAAATATATCCATCCAGCGATTTATAAGCTTTTATTGCTTCGGCTGTGAACAACCCAGGAGTGTTTATAAACAGTTCCAGATATCGCCATACTGCACAGGCAGTCACTTTGACATATTGTCCCAATGCTTTTAGTCAATTTCAAAAGGACCAGGCAATGAAACACCACGCACATACAACTTCTGTTCATATCTTTCACGATTCCTGTCCCATAAATGGTCAAGATGGTTCTCTTTTGCTTTTAAGAGACTGGATTTTTGCCTCTTTGCAAGTTCCATCGAGTAAACACTACAAGTTACGCCGGTTACGGCGTGTCTTCTGCCGACAGCTAGTGGGCATGACCGGGATTAACCAAATGTAAACAATAACAATCAAGATGTCTATAGCCAAAGACGGGATTTTTGTGCATAAAGTGCCACCTGGTGGGGAAACTTTAAATCCAATAATCGTGAAATTCGATACATATCGTTCCCTTGGCGACCTAAACATGTATACTGAGTATCAAAATCTAATTGCGAGATATAGGCAAAAATGTGATTTTCCGTGCATAAAGTGCCACCTAGTGAGAAAACCATAAATCCCAAAATGCTGAAATTTGATGAACGTCGTCACCTTGTCGACATAAACAGGTACACAGAGTATCAAATTCCAATTGTGAAAACTGTTTGAGTTATCGCGCTCACACGCAGGATATCTGCCTGTGTTGACTGTAATGATGAAACCATTACATCCCTGACACTCTGTTTTCGAGGATATAATTACAGATTAAACTATTCCATAAATATGGGGTTCCCTGACATTACAAATTACACATAAACCTTTTTTTTAAAAAAAAAAACCCCAGCTACACAGAAATGATTTACATACCTACATACAGTGTGACAAACTAAAATAAATACATAATAAAAATGCATAAAATCCAACCAAATAAACAACTAATCAAAAATCGCATCACTGTAATTTCTCTGCTTCCCTGGTTCAGCCCAACCAGGTCATAACTTCAAATAAGCCTTCAGAGAGAGAGAGATGTTCATCACAAAATCCCAAAAGAAAACTTAATAAACACCAAAAATAATAAACAATGTCATATTAGAGAGGGGATCTAAGCTACTCCTCATGGCTGCAGTTTTTTCATATAGCTTTACTGATAAACCATATCTTAAAAAAATATACTGTACTCGTTAATGTACTACGTTTTTGTCACTGACATAGTAAAAATTTGTATTTCCAAAGAGTTATGAAAAAGAAACTTTCAAACCAGACAGAAATTTTGATTACAGTCATTTAACATATTAAGGAACTTTTAATGAGGAGAAAGGGAAATAAAAAATAACGGAAGCTTTATTAAAATGACATTTTTTTAACATTGATGTGGAATGAAGAGAACAACTCCAGCTTGTCATCAGCAGAAAGTTAAAAAACCCTGTATTTCTGATAATATTGAGCTAGATTAGTTGCTTTTTGTGAGGGCAGCCTCCACATCTGTGAAGGTGCCATCGAAGCTGAAAAGTATATAGAGGTTTTACAACATCTGCACTCATCCAGATAATATTTCAGTAGAATAATGATAAACATACTGCATCAATCACTGCAGCATGGCAGAAAAACGTATGGCTGCTAAACTAGCTTGCATGCAGACTAGATCTTTAACTGTTACAGCCCTAGGCCTGCTGGGGCCTTTTGCAGATTGGACTGTGCCACAGCTCCCTCAGGATTGGCTACTCTTCCCCTCCACACCGGTTGGCCAGTCCTGATTGCTCTCCACTTATATAAGCACCACCTGGCCAACAATCACGGTAGCTGTGTGTGATTGCAACACAGTTTGCAACTCGGTGGTCTGGTCTGGTCTGGTCTGGTCTGGTCTGGTCTGGTCTGAGCTGAGCTGTTTGACAGTTGTGTGTTAACCTTTGTCTGTAGTTTTACAGATCCTTTGGCTTGTTTTGGTCTTTTGATTTAGTTGTGCTTTTCTCCTGTCACAGCAGGATGTTTTGAGTTTTTTTCCTTTTTGTTTTGCCAGTTATTCAGAGATTTGTTTGTTGTAAATAGTATTGTGGGTTTTGTTTGGTAAATTACACTCTGTGAATAAATCACTGCTATATTTTTATACAATTAGTCTCTGGTTGTTTGTGTTGCCCCCCCTTTTTCTCCTGGACTCAATAGGGGTCGTAACATAAACCAAAAGAAAACATTTGGAGCATCATTAAAGAAAATATCAGACACAAAGTCCCAAGACTGTTAAACACCTAGAATCCTGCATCAGATAAAAACAAGGATGATATCCATCTCCTAAACTGGACTCCTCACCTTCCAGACACCTCCAGAGTTGTAGGAGCGGGGACACCATGGCAAATACATTCCTGCTCCAACATTTTTAGATGCATTCCTGTCGTCACATTTAAAACAAAGAGGAATTTTCAACAAAATGATCAAACGTCTCAGTTTCAGCATCTGATATGTTGCTGACGTTATATTGGGAGTAAAATATGGGTTCATGAGATTTGCAAAGCATTGCATTACTTTTTAATGGACATTTTACGCAACATCTGAAATTTTCTGTGATCAAGGTTGTAAAACTTCAATCCTCACCTCTTTCTCTAGCAAGAAGTGTTTATTTATTTGCATGGGAAAAATGCAGTGAAAAATTCTGAGAAATTTCAGCCTTAATTGTCTGTTTTAGTATATTTATTTCTGATAATCATTGAACTGATTGAATAAAAAAAGAAAGAGAGAGAGAGAGAGAGAGAGAGAGAGCAAGAAAGAGACATTTTGAGAAGTTTAACTTGATCCAAAGTATTGCATATTTCCTCAGCTACACTTTTTTATTTCCTTTTTTATCTCTCAAATGTGCTGGCAAAAATGTTTAACACTGATTAAAATTAAGGATATAAAAACTGCTGTCAAAGATTTTAATACAGTATTCAACTTTTTTAAGGGAGAGCTCCTTAAACTATAAGTCAAAGGATGTTCTTTCCTAGAATACACTCCAGTGCCACTAGATGGCATATATGTTTAACTATCCGGTCAGCCATGAATATTTAGTTAAAAACATTTCAGCTGCACCACAAATATCAAATGAGTAACAGCTGGATAAAATACATGTTGGATGTTTTCTTCTGAATTTGGGAGATCTGAGTCATAAGATGAAAGAAAAAAAGTCTGACTGAATATTTCCACTCTCTAAAGAAGGGCAGCACAATATGAGATATATTATAAATGGTATAGTTTTTTAATTTATATTTAGTGTCCAAACCTTTAGAAGACTTTAAAGATGTGAATTAGAGATAATTGTATCCTTCAGAGGAAAAGCAGGAAAAGAGAGTAGATACAACAGAGCACACACAGAAACAAAACTGAAGTTTCCACAGTAATGTTTTCATTTTCTTCCCCCGTCTTCTTCTTTTTTATGGCTCTTTCACATAAACTGGGGAATTTACTGTGAGTCACAGTACCTCTTGTGAGGAAGAGTGGAGACACCGTAACAATCAGAGGACAGTGAGTCACTGTCCCCAATGTTTTCACTTTAGAATCACATGCCTCTTAAACCAGTAAATACCATTAGGAAAAAAAAAAGATTATTGCATACACAAGCACCCAGAAGTAGTCAGCACGACCTACAATTACAGAACCATGTAATTAGAAATGAATAGTAAAGAAAATCTACACTTAAATATAATGTTGTGCAAAAGTCTCAAATCACCCCTCATTTCTTTGTATTATGTTTACAAGAATGCAGACTTTCATGTGATCTCCCCATCAGATCTGCAGCTCCACATCTCTAGGCTTTCTGAAGATCTTAATCTTACAAAGCTTGTTTTTTTCTCTTTTTTCTGTTAATCTGAAACTACTCAACACTTATTGTGAATCAGTAAATGCCCCAGGTTAAAAGCAGAAGCTAGTGAGTTTTAAGCCATATTTTGCTAAATGGAAAAGTAATTTGCACATTACCAATTCAATTCAGTTTTATTTGCATAGCACCATTTCACGACAATGTTGTCTCAATGCATTCCCAGGGATCAGCCAATTCATAAAATATCCTATTAAAGGGAACCAAAAAGACTGCAGTCAATCTTGACTTCGATCCAATCTCTCATCCTGAGCTGCATGAGGCGACAGTGAGAAGGAAAACTCTGTTTTAACAGGAAGGTAAATCCTCCGGCAGAACCCGCCTCAGGTAAGGCAGCCATCTGCCTCGACTGGCTGGAGTCCGAGAGGACAGGAAAGACAGATCAATATTCACTTCAGCTGCAATTCAGGAAGACCTGCAGATAAAGGATAATAAGAAATAAGACCTGCAAAAAAGGAGAAATTGTTTAATGATGCCAGTACCGTCCGATACATGGAAAATAAGTAGCAATTCAATTCAATTCAACTTTATTTGTATAGCACCATTTCACATAATGTCGTCTCAAGGCGCTTCACAGAGATTGGCCAATTAAAAAAACATCCTTATATAGAGAACCAGCTAGATTGTATCAAATCTTGACTTTGATCAAGACTCGATGCAATCTCCCATCCTGAGCAAGCATGAGGCGACTGTGGGAAGAAAAACTCCCTTTTAACAGGGAGGCAAAACCTCCTGCAGAACCCGGCTCAGGTAAGGCAACCATCTGCCTCGACTCGCTGGGGTTACAGGGACAGGAAAGACAGATAAATATACATTGCAGCTTCTATCCAGGAAGA
>JBAMHX010000019.1:17070035-17097890 GCA_037177515.1 Pseudomugil tenellus
TATACACTTGAAATTTTAAGAACACAGGTTCAAGTTTCACTTTAGAATATTTTTCTCTTATTTTTTTTTTTTCTTTTAGTTTTGAGCATAAGTTTCAGCTCATTAAATGTTTGTCATGCCTGAATTTTGTCATATTGAGCTTTCAGTCAGTTACCGGAAAGGATGCTCATGTGCATGCGTTGTGCGTGTCCTCTACTTTTATCAGTGACATTGCTGATAAGCTTTTAGACTCTTATTGGTTGTGTCTGATGAGCTGCTGGTGAGCGCCAGCAAATGAAGATGGGAATTTGTATTTGCAAGACAGCAGAGACGCCAGACAGATTTAGACAAATGGGAAATGTCCCCTATTGTCTGGCGACCATTCAGTCACTCATTCTTTTTCAGCTAAACATGCATCCATGTCTCACCTCTACAGTGGCAACAGTAACTGTAGCACACAAAATGTCAAACAGTTTTCTCTGTTTATTGCAATACATACCATACAGTAGTTGTGTGTTGGTTGTTTTTTGTTCACACATCCAGGAGCGAGAGAGAAACTGCAGATGTGCAGATTGCTGGATGGTCATTTGACAGCTGAAGTGATGGATGATTGAAGAACTGAAACTGTTCAACCATGATAGTATTTTTATTTTGTCCCCTTTCCGTGGTAAGGAGAATAGCCTGTCAGGTTTGCGATTGTGTTCTGTCTTGTCTGTCCTCTGCTCTCTCTTCAGGTTGGTCTCCCATCATCACAGGGGGATGCGGTTGCCGTGGCAGCACCACATCGGCTCAACACACTCTGTGCAGCTTGGGTTCCTTTTATTCCTGTCAGCCAGCCCACTCAGTCCTCCCGATAATGTATTCCAAGCAGTGTTTTTTGATGTTTGTTCTCTGTCCCCGTGACTCGTGCTGCTGTGAATAGGCTTTTAAAAAGCTGCTTCTTTCTTTTTTTTTTATGTATATATTTTTGTGGTCTGATTTGTCTCGTCTGCGCCAGGTGTCATCTTATGCTCAGTTACCGGCAGTTCTGCGTGCCGTCAGCTGTTGTCTGTTTCATCTGTGAACTAAATGTCATATTAACAAATGTTAAGGTGAAAGCAACGGGGTGATGGGAATGTAAAGAAGCACGTAATTCTACAAATGGCCTGTGTTTGATATTGTTGCTGTATGCTTAGCTGTTGGCCTCCTGCGTTTTTGTTTGAGATGTCGGGCGACCTGAGCTTGTAGCCGAATGATTATTTATCAAAAGAAAAATGAAATTAGGAATGAAATTAATTGAATGTTGGTTAGTATGGCAAATGTTGCTAGTATAAAAGAAAATGGGGGGGGAATAGAAACTGATTTTGTGAAAAACCTGCTCACAGGGCTCAAAGTTGTTGTTTTTTTTTCCATAACTAAACGTCACCGGGATGCTGTTGCTATAGCAGCACACTTTCCTGTGTCAAAGTCGGCACAGATTTCAATGACGTGAGTCGTTAATGTTAGTTTCAACTTTGTAGCATTTCATGAGGCGCACACCCCAGTTATTAAATGGGTTTCTTCGAGCTGCCTAACAAGTCTCAAACTGGGCATTGTTAGTTGTTGATGTGTCTCATCAGCACTACCGTGTGGACTCTGTATTCCTCAGCCTCAGAAACGCACCTCTGGCTCAGCACAGTGGCAGCCAACATTGACTTTTTTTTTTCTTTTTTAAAGGCTAACGTCTCCTACCTTTTTGACTAACTTGACAGGTGGATGTAAGTGCTGTTTAAAAGTGTCTGCCTACATGTAATTATTTGCACACTGCTTTAAAAAGATGACGCATTTCCACAGCAGGAAGTCGGCAACATTAATTGAAACCTAAGCCTCGTTTGTCTTTAGCTTAACCTGTAAAGTGTTTTGTTTTTTTAAAAACGTATCCTGTAAATGCACTCTTATTTCTCCAATTCAGAAATTTTATTTATTTAAACAAATATAAGGAGTGGAGAAATCAAAGTGTACAACCTTTTAAGATGCTTTTAATTTAGTATGTAATTTACTTAATTTAGTATGGAGAATGGCTACATGGAGGAATAGCCAATCGCAAGGTGTTTTAAAAGATGCGGCTTCTCATTTGCAGGTGTGTAAAGACATCACTTAATTCCTGAGCAGAAGCTTAAAAAAATAAAAAAGGAGAGTTTTATATCTTAAAAATGCCCTTGAAGGTTTACTAACAAGTATTAAAAAAAAAACAAAAGTTTTGAAAATGTTGTGTAGAGTAATAAATTGTAACAATATTTTAAATAAAGTTATATATTGGGAAATATGATGTTCTGCATTTATTTACTCTCTTCCATGCATTAATCAAACTGCTCGTGGGCTTCCAGAGTAGCTTTTTATAGGGTGTTAAATCATACAACTTGCAGGTTGTGTTTATAAGTGTATGGATTTGCTTCCTATGTGGTGAGACGACGCTTGTATGAGGACTGCCCACCTATAAAACAGCGAAACGGCAGCAGTCCTTTTGACAGAGCAGTTAACTTCCTGAAGCAAGAAGATGAGCAATTAATTCCTTCTAATTCATTCAGTGCAGTAAAATCGTATGTAAATCAAACATATAAATCTTTATTGTTTCATTTGTGACCTGGTAATCAATGTAATGTCATTTCAGGCGTAGGTGTCTGTGCTTGCTTGCCTCCCATTGCGGATATAATTTGTGCAATCTGTGCATGTGTGTGTAGCATCTATGCAAAGCAGTTTATATTGAGCCTGGTGGTAAATGATAAGTTTGGCACAGACTGAGTTGAAGAGCTGAAGCAGACTCGGCAGCAGTTTTGTTTGCCTCATCACCTTTGGACTGCACAGCCTGCTGGATAAATATGGAAGGAGGGGGGATCATGACCAGGAGCAGATATGACAGCTTGCTGGCAGGACGGTCTTTGCCATTAAGAAGGTTTAAGATGAAGAGAATTGCAATGTCATTATGTTTCACCCAAACTAAAAAGCTATTCTTACTTGTGATGCTTTCTTTTGCTTATTGTCCAGTTCTTGTTGAAATCTACATTCACTGCTTGCAAATATTTCAAGGAAGGGAGAAGTGCTATGCAGTAGATTAAAGGCCCCGGGGCCATGTATCACCATTTGCAGGCCCAGAGGCACATTATTCTGGCAGAGGCAGGGGCACTGTGACATTTTGATGGGCTAACGCTGCACAGATCATGATGTTTGTTGCACGAGCAGCTGCAACTAGCAGAGGAGTAAGGAAGACTGAGGTGAGGCATTCTTCAAACTAAAAATGCATAGCCTCTTAATGCGCCCCGTGGAACCAAGCCCATAAAATGTTGTGTGCATTGGCACTGCTGAAGTGAAAATACTCATCTCATTATAGCTGTCTCACATGCTGACTGCATACTGCCACCTGAAGTTATCCACCTGCTCCACTTGCCATTTTTTAACAGCCGCTGTGTTAATACTCAAAATTCATCAGGATTGACTCTTCGCTTATCGTTAATCCCTGCATCACATGAGCTGATACTGTGAGATTATTACTTAAAGACTGCAGTCTGTAGTCTAAATGAACAGCCCTTATAGTCATTTAGCAATAAAACCAACCATCCGTCTATTTTTTACTATCTGGGGTCGGGTGTAAGGGCAGCATCCTAAACAGGGAGGCACAGACTTCCCTTTCCCAAGGACAGCTCATTGGGGGGTCCCGAGTGGTTACCAGGCCACCCAGCAGGTATAATCTCTCCAGCAAGTCCTGGGTCTTCCCCCAAATCTCCTCCTGCATTGACATGTCCCAAACACCTCACCTGGAAGGCATCCAGGAGGCATCTGAACTAGATGCCCGAGCCACCTCATCTGGCTCCTGACCGAGCTTTTCACCCTATCTCTAAGGGAGAGCTCGGCCACCTGTAGGTGAGGGTAGGGTAGGAGCAAAGATCGGCCTGGAAAGACTTTCGCCTTCTGTTTCAGGTCATTCTTCACCACAACAGACCAGCGCAGAGTTCGCATTACTTCAGATGCTGTACCAATACACCCGTTAATCTCATGCTCGATCCTTCCATCACTCGTGAACAAGACACTGAGACCTTATTCCTGACCCAGGAAGGGTGCTCCATCCTTTTCCAGCTGAGGACCATGGTCTCAGATTAGGAGATGCTGATAGTCTTCCCAGGCGTTTCACACTGAGCTGAGAATCTTTCAAGCGAGAGCCAGAGATCACGACCAGATAAACCCAACAGAACCACATCATCTGCAAAAAGCAAAGACCCGATTCTCAGGTCACCAAACCAGATCCCTTCAACACCTCGACTGCGCCTAGAAATCCTGTCCATATAGGTAATGAACAGGATCAGTGATAAGGGGCAGCCTTAGCAGAGTTCAACCTTGACTGAAAACTAAGCCAACTTATTGCCGGCAATGGGTACTGACAGGGACCGGACAGCCAATACCAGTGGGTCCAGCACCGTAATAGTCCTGTAGCATCCCTCACAGGAGTCTCATAAAGCCACGACTAAGCACCTTCTCCGAGTCCACAAAACATATGTAAACAAACTCCCATGCCCCCTGCAGGACCCTGAAGAGGGTATAGAGCTGGTCCACTGTTCCACGGCCAGGACAAAACCACCACTGCTCTTCCTCAATCCAGAGTTTAACTATCCAATTGACCCTCCTCTCCAGGATCCCTGAACAGACTTTTCTATTGAGCCTGAGGAGTTGTGATCTGTCTGTAGGTAGAACACACCCTCCAACCCCCCTTCTTGGAAGAGGAGTACCACCACCCCAGTCTGCCCGTCCAGGGTTACTGTCCCCAATGTCCACACAATGCTACAAAGGTGTGTCAGCCAGGACAGCCCTACAACATCTACATTCCCAGGGCCTTGCTACCGAGGAGTTTTTTAACCACTTCACCATTTTCAGCCCTGGAGACAGAAGACCCTACCCTCCAGTCCCCCAGCTCTGCTTCTTCATCAGAAGACTGTTGGTAGGATTAACCTGCTCTTTAAAGTACACAAGGACTCTGGAGAGCGAACAGAGTTTGGCAGTTTGTTCCACCACCGAGGAACAACAGAGGAGAGGAGTCTCTCTTGTGATTTAGCCCCACGTAGTGATAGTAATCCTAGGCGTCTTTCACTGGTTTCACTGCTAACTGTTGAAAGGGAGTGTAGCTCTTGATTAATGAGTTAAAGTAAACAGGAGTCATTTGAGTTAATTTTTTGTAAGCCAGAAGCAAAGATTTATATCTGATGGACGCTGCAACTGAAAACCAGTGAAGTGTGATGAACAGCGGAGTGACATGAGCTCATTTTGGTTGGTTGAAGACCAGACATGCTGCTGCGTTTTGGATCATCTTTAGATGTTTATCAAAGCATGCCGGCAGGCCTGCCTGTAAGAGATTGCAGTAGTCAATACGAGAAATGACTAGAGCCTGAACCAAGAGCTGCGTTGTGTGTTCTGTCAGGTAGGATCTCATTCTCCTGATGTTTTAGAGAGTCTTAAAGCAAAGTGTTTGTTAAAACTATTAATACAAATAAGAAACTATGAAGGTGTGCAGATGTGTTTAATGTTTCTAAAGGGGGTTTTCCATTATCACTTAGTCCACCATACTCCACCGGCCTGGGAGCGCTCTATTCTGCTGGAATGATTTTCCATCGCAAATCCAGTCTGAGTCCAGACGCTCTATTGTGGGAGAGGTTAGGTTCGGCGCATTTTTTCTAGAAAGTTACTGATATCATTTAATAGCGACACGACACAACAAAACAACACATTCTCCAAGATTTAATGTAGGCTATTGTTTAATTTGTATAATAAACACATTTTTAAAAAAAGTTTGCCGAGATACCACAGAAGAAGACAGAGACAATATGGAAGGTGGTGAGCCCATTACCTGCTGCTCGGGTTTTGGTTTATAATGAGTAATAAACTCACGGCACAAATCAGGAAGTCGGTCAAGACAACACGAACTGGAGAGGCGGTAACCATTACTGTGTACATCGCTGTGTAGTGACATCATTCGCTGCAAACCAATCAGCCTGCAGACCTCATGCTACCCGCACGGCCTGACAGGCCTGGCACGACTACGAAGTAGGTCCAAAAAGTGTACCAGTACGGTCCGACAAATCGTAATGGAAACACTCTGAGGCTGAGTGGACTGGTGTAAGGCCGGGCGGACTAGGTATGTGTGGAAAGATGCCTTCAGAGCAGTGTTGTCAAACCACTGTCCCGGGACATACTAGTGTGCTGTGGTAAATTACTAAAATTCACCCAAACGCTTTTAAAAATCAGCTCCGTTCATCCAAACAGGCCCAGGTTTAACACTGTGTGAGTAAAAAAATATGAAAGTTCATTTAAACCCCCTTTCTTTGAGTTTATTAAAACACTTTGATAAAAAAATTCCTATTGTTAATAAATGTTACAGAGTTTTCAGTTTGGGGTGTGCCTTGTGATCTATTTAATGAAAAACGTGTACCTTAGCTAAAAACAAAAGGTTTAAAAATACTGCTTTAGAAAGTGAAGCACATTTAAATTAATAGGATTTATATTTTTATGATTACTATTATTTAACTATTTTAAGCAGGACTTGAGATTAAAATCTCTGAGTGTCTGGCCAAAACAGCAGCAGAGAAACTCCAGAACACAGCAAACAAAACATTCATACTGACTAAAATAGGAAAGGAAACAAATCCATAGAGAAAGAAAGATAACAAATCTATAAATAACAATTAAAAACCCATAAATTAAATAGAATATCTGCAAACAGATGGAAAACATTAAACATTTCCTTAAGAACCTGTAATGAGACCAGGAGAGGAAGTCTGTCTGCAGTTTGTTCCAGCCAACAGGAGCAGCACACTAAAAAAAGCCTTTTTCCCACATCAGCTTGCACCCTTGGGACTGGAAATAATAACATCTCCTATGAGCGAATGCTTTATCTTTAGACTGTAATCAGTGTGAAATAATCAGAAATGTGTTCATTTCTGTCAATGCTCCGAGAGTCATGCTGTGCACTTTCGCGGCCAGTTTCAACACAGCTGCTGGCAAAGTTGGGAAGGAAGGTCAGCTTGAGTGTTATGTTCACAATCCCGGAAAAAGTCTAAAAAATGTATTTGCACCATTTAAGCTCTTTCCATAAGCTCTTAATGATGTCTACATAAATATAGAATACCCCCTAAAATCCATATTTTATCTTATAATGAGGCTTTTAAGTCTGTAGAGTTCACTATGTTGCATTTTCATCATTCTGCAGAAGCTGCAGGTGGATGAACACACAGATGCTGTAGCAAGCATCAGCTGCTGTTATTTTTATATTACGTTTTTTTTAAGCCACAAAAGTTAAAGTAGCATGGGTTATTTAGTTTGGCTGCAGTTCTTAACTTTACAACTAAACTTCACAAACATCTCTATCACATTAAGTAAAATGTAAAAATTCAAACAACTAGGTGCATGTTGCTGCAGGTTATTTAGTAGTTCAGAGGAAAGATTTAAACACAATCACTTTAAGTAGTAAAACACTATTTGCTCCCATCAATGTACTGAAGAGTGATCGCTGCAGCAGTTAGTGTTAACCCAAGTGAAGCTGACAATAATTTTAATTAGTGAGTCAAATTAAATGTTTTAGCTTTTATACTTTTAGTATAATCGGCTTAAGCTGTTCAGCGAAACTAAATCTATTTCATACTTTTTGAATAAAGGATTAGTAGTTGTGCATTTTAATGCAACATTTTTACATATTGAAGATGTAAAAAATAAGAAAATATATATATACATCCCTTTTTTGATTACGGTAATATTCTCATTCTGTGGTTAATTTTGGCATTTGCAGTGAAAAATCCAAAGTTAGAAAAGAGAGTTAAAGTCCAACATGCATCTACAGCTCCAGTTTAAAGTGTGACATGTACTTGGGGAGAGGGAGAGAGTGATCCTTTCTTTCTTACAATAAAAACACCTTTCCACTGTGCAGACGAGCCATTTTCCCTGTCAGGCTGGAATAATGACTTCAGCGCTGTAGAGTGGCTGCTTATCTAGCGGTCACACCTGAGAGAAAATGTGTTAAGCCCACTTAGTGTCTGCTTGTATTGAGGCTTCATTGTAACCAGAGTGGGAGTCTCTCCAGCATGCCAGTCTCTGCTCTGCACAGAGGTAATTGTGGCAGTCGTTTCCTGCTGGATTCAATTCCTTCTCAGTTTTTTTTCTTGTGTAATCATTCAAAATTAAAGCCTTTTATGTTTGTTTATGTCTGAATGCAAAGATGAATCTGAAATTTTAAATATTTGCAGAATTATGTTACATATTAAAAGGCCAAACTAATTCTTTTTACATGGACAATCTGGATTATCTCTGTTAGCTCTCTTTAAGGAAACCTATTTAATTGGCTCAGAATTTCACTGCTAAGGAGACCAAAAAATAATGATGAGACTAAAATGCAACTTTTCCCACCAACTTTAGTTGTGTATCATTAAATGAACATGCAATATCCCTGTTGATCCCTGATGCAGAATTCATCGCTGATGTGTTTCACCTGACAGCAGAACACGTTTCTTTTCTTTCATCAGTAACTCTATAGAGCATGCTCGCTGATGATTCAGCAGGCAGCTCTATGACATGACATGAAAGCCTATAACATCTCAGATGACATGACTTTATAACACTCACTTTGATTCCGCTGTTGGCATTATGCTGCACATAAAACGACATAGTTGTCATTTTTACACATAAGCTTAATGTCATGAATTTCATCCATGCCTCTCAGCTATTGGTTAATGTCATCTGAAGTGTGAAGAAATAACTGAGATGATGTCTCAGCTCAAGCTTGGAGACACGATATTTGATCAGAAATCATGCACAGCAAGCTTTTGATGTGAGTTAAAGAGAATCATTTGACCTTTTTTAAAGCCCAACCTGTGAACAACTGGGCAGAAAAATCCAATTTATTAAAATCTGAAGTCTTCAATTAGTGCTTTAACAAATTTGAAAAAAAATTAACAATATATTTTCGTTTGTTTTTTTTTTTTTTTTCTATTTATTACCATGTGATAGGTCAAAATTATGGTTGTATAAGCTTATTCTTTATGGAATCCACCAGGGTGGATGAGACCAGTGTCATCTGGTTTACAACAGGATTTTTTTTAGTAAAGTTTTTACCATAAAGTGATGTAAAATGTTTCAGGCTTTATAGGGTTAATTGCTTTATCTTTTGGTTACAGATTAGTTTCTTTTATTATCTTCAGAAATCTGACATATTATTTCAAGAAAACAGATATTTTTGGCAGGATGTTCATGTAGTAGCTTAAAAAATGAGTTTCATTTCAGCTCTCAGGATTGCTAAGTACGTTTAAACAGCTGTTCAAATAAAGCCTCCAAGTAGACGCATCTGCCAAATCACATCTTCTTTAAATCCTTTAAACATTTCACAGTATGTGGAAATCTTTTTTTCTTGGAATAAAAAACAACTAACTTTATTAAAAAATGGTCTGTAACTGTGAAACAATGATTATAATCTAGTCATAATGGTATCATATAAACAGTTTCTCTTTAATCCTACAGTTTAAAACTGGTATTTTTAAAACAGGATACAAAAAGTCAATCCTTAGCATGTAGTTTTTCAACTATTCTGCAAGGCACCCAGACTTCTGTACCTGTCTACGGCTCCTTTTTACAGGTTTTTAGCCAGTGAGTCGGAAACTTTGACCAGTTACAAGCCTTTTTCAGACCAGATCAGTCAAAGTAGCATAAAGAGAAACCGTTAAAGCTGTTACAGTTTACTTTCATCCCACTGAAGATGATGTGAGATCAATATTAATGACATTATACAGGAAACCCTGCATAATTATACAATATACAAAAAACCCAAAAGACCTAACACTATAATTGATGCTGACCTTATGACACGACACTCATGCATGTGCCTGTTTCAGGGGAAAGAGCGCATAGACTCAAGGAAAGACAGCTGCAGGGGAGTATTTTTTTCAGACCTTCCCTCCAATTTCTGCCTATCCCAGCTTTAAAAAGAGTAAGGTCTTATAAAAGATGATGTCTGCTTCAAGTCGAAATGTTCCAGCTTCTGCCGTTTTAAGTTTTCATATTTTTTAATCAGTCATTTATGAGACAGTTTTATCAAAGTAAAATGTCAGACAACTGGAGTACACCATCACAAAGCCATGAACAGATACATCTTTGTGCATTATTCAGAGTTCAAGTGACAATGTTTAAATGTTTCCTCTGGATGAAAATAATAAAGGTTAATGCTTTTGCCAAAGCTTGACAATCTCTGGGGAAAATTAGTTGAAAAGAACATTTTAAAAGTATCTTTTTCTAGTCAATAAGAATTCAGAATTTAGTGGGTCTGGAATCCAAAAGAATCAATCAGCTGCCAAGTGCTTTAGAGGGTAACCAGTCACGAATGACTTATTGGACATGAGGGGCTTGTGTTCCTCGGAGTGGACACCTCACGTCCACTTAACCTTGTGACCACAGCAGCCAGAGCTGGTTAAACGACAGTCTGTAAAATGAGTGAATGTGGCCTGGCAGGATTAATCAAGCCTAACGACACATGGGTAGGTAGGCTCACTGGGAGGAGAGAGAGCATCAATCAACGTCTGGAGAATCTCCCTCTCTATGCTTCTCGTCAGCTCTATCGACCAGCGCTTTGGGCCTTTGGTAATTAAAAGGCATTGATCGGCCTCAGCCGCAAGATGCTAGAATACGATCATGCACACGGCGCTGGGACTCGCAGCATGAACAGGTGTACATGCACAACATTGCTAACATGGCATTTATATGTCGTCTGCATGCTGCCAATGCTAACATTGCAACATGGATACAACTTTTTTAAACACCCCAAGCAGTTCCCTCTTCATTTGGAGATTTTGCAGTGAGTATTTCATCTTCTCTCGTCTTCTCTTTAACCCTGCAGCCATAACGATGCAAAAGACCATATGTAATGCCAACAAGGTTTAGCTGAATTACCCATTTGGTCAAATCTGACACCTTAGGGAAGCCCTTAGATCAGCATTCTACTAATAAATGAGAATTGCGGGGGAAAATCTCAGTGAGAACTGATTGAGTCTGTGCATATACACAAACCCGCGGTCTCATCTTCCCCATGGACACACACAGACTCTTCAGACTCTCTTCTTTTATTCCATCTGAGTGAACACAGTAAATCTAAGTGCTGCCACATTGCTTGCTCTGCACATTTTTCGACCGTCGAGTTAGCTCATCAAACAGGGAGCCTTGGCTGGGCTGAATAAGGACCAGCACACTACTATAAATACACCAATGACTCCTTACTCATTCTGACACAGTGACTGACTGACACACTGAAGGCCACACACAAATTCCAGTCCACTTTGATGGGCACACAGTCCCATTAAGATGTGTCTCTAATTCCTGTTTATTCCAATAGCATTTATTTTCCCTTGCGGTGTGATATAGAGCAGTGACCTTTCATTTGATGCCCATGACTGAGTTATACTTGTCTGAGCGCCCATCTCCTCTGCCACTGTCCCTCATAAATCCAATGAATTACCCAGGATGCCACTCTTTCCTCCATTAACCCTCCCCTCCTTTTTTCCTCCCTTCCCACCCCCCCCATCTTCCCTCCTTCCTGAACGAGTGATCAATTAAGTTCCTGTCCAGCTTTCACTATCACGTCAGCACTTTCTCCTCTCCTCTTACCTCCTCGCTGTCATTTTTTTCTTCATTTTGGGTGTCAGGCAGGACAAAAGATAAAGAGCAAAGGTGGTAGAAAAAAACACAAGAGAATCCTTTATTTTCAGCTGGAGAGGTGCTCTATACAGAGGTGAGTGTGTGGGTGTCAGTGTGTGCTCACAGGAGGACAACCCTCTGCCAAAACTCTTCCCATTTGGATGTGGGGTTAAGAGAGAAAGAGACAGAAGAGCCATAAATGAAGAGATGTACGGAGGAGGTCTCTTGTCTCTTTGTAGCAGTTCAGTCCCAGTGTCGGTCAGGAATGTAGTACAGATATTTGGCTTGTGGATTTTTTCTTTAAAAGAAAATAACTCAAATTTTTTCCTGTCATCAAATCCCAAGAAAAAAAAGCATCAGAAAATGTATTGTATAAACAAAGCCTGAGATTTATTTTCCATATGGTCATGAAATAAAAAAAAGAAAGAAAAACAGCTCTGCAGGTCAACTTTCATTACAATGACAGTGAGTTATGTTTTATTCAGGTTCAGCCCCACCCACAATAATCCAGCTACTTTCTTTTAATGGGATTTAATGACATTAAGAAAATGTAGAAATTTCAGTCTTTTGTTTTGCCAAAAACAAAAAGCTGCATGTCTCAGCTTGCATTTTGAATTTAATTCAGTGAATCGTTATTTGTTGGATGAAATGTGAATGCAAAGAGATACACTTTGCTCAGTGTTTGATTATAAAACATCTGCTTTCACCATGTTGTTTCTTTTCGTGAAAGGATTATGCAAAGTCTTGGCACTTGGACAGAATGCAGCAGAAGTGAATCAACTCCTGTGCAAACATCTCTTAAATGTCAAATGATTCAGCTTTGTTCTGCTTTGCAGTTATTGCAATGTTTCTCAATTAATTTAGAGCATTTTGTCACATGAATAATCAATAGCAAACACCTCATACATTTTTTATTAGAATACAAAAATAGAAATTTAATCAAAAAGAGAAAAAATTTAAAGATACCTGTGATCCTTGACATGAGTTCGGCTGACTGCAGCCTGGTCGTTTCATTTAGTTTAATTATACAAATATGGTTAGAAGATGATCAGCTTTGGGATCAAGGGCTGTTTCTGCATCATGACACCAAATAGAGAACCAAAGAAACCGAAAAAAAATCTGTGTCTTCACAAACACGGAGAAGCATGGTGTCCAACTAGAAATTCTCATTGTAATCAGGAGATGCAGGGCAAACCGTTATACAACTAATCAGAGTTGCAGTGGGTGCTCGCTTTATTTGATGCCACAAACAGAGCTCACTTGTACAATCAAGTTCTGAAAAACAATAAGTGCTCAAATGATAAAACATGAACGTATAGCAAAATATGTAAATAATTCAATAAGTATTTTTTATTTGTTTATATTTCTGTATACATATTAAGCCAATGTGTTTATTTTTATGACTACTCTGTGATTTGTTTAAAAAACGGATTTCTAAGTACTTCTTTTATATCTATAATATACTTAATTTATATCTATTCTTTTTATCTCCCATTATCTTTATTATTTTTTTCCTGTCTTTACTTTCCTCTCAAGCTTCTGAGCCAGTCCACAAGTCAAAACAGAAAGTGGTCAATAGGAGCCAGATCAGTTCACTTATAGATTGTGATGAGACATTCAGACTAAACAAGTGAAGAGTATTTGTAATAATAATAAGTTAGTGGTGAGGAAGATAAGTTAAGCGCAGATCTGACTTGCTCAGAACAAATGTTAGAGAGAAAAAAACAAAATTACAATAAAAGACAATGTAATATAGAAATGTAAAAGGGGAAACACTATTTATTCATTTTAAAAAGGAAAAAATGAAGGATTTGCCTAGTTAGCATGAATAAATACACGGATTTAAAATATGTGCTATTATAAATGAAAAATAATCTTTTCCCATTTAATGTTTCAAAACATGATAAAATAATAGCAACATCATGTTTAAGTAAATAAATAGGGTTAGGTTAGACAGAACATTTGTCCTTTAACCAGACTTGGCTGAGGCTCCTGCATAGGACACGTGTACCAGTGAAGCACAGAGGTGGCAGTGTGATGATATGGGTTGTGTTTGTTGTAATAAGGTGTGGTGAACATGGCATGAACAGATGACTACAGGAGGAAAAAATGAGTGTCCAATCTTGGTTTCCAGCATGATAATGAGCTATATCACACAGCAAAAATCGCTTTCATGTTTCACAATACACTGTAATAAAAACAGGACACTGCTCAGGCATTTCCCAAAAGCTGAATAATTCAGCTCCTCCAGAAAATGATCCAAAAATGAAAATTACAGAAAACCAGCGCTTAAGTCGTCACAAAGGGAAACAAACACAGTGACGGAAACCATGAGGTGAACTAGATGTTACTGCTGTGAAGGTTGTATGTATAGAAGGTAAATCCTAACTTTATAGAAACACACCTGACAGTTAACCTTGGAAATAATAAAGTAAATAAGTTTGAATCATTTGACATTTAAGCAACACTGCACTGTGGTGCTTTCAGCTCCTTATACTGTGCATGACATAAACTATAACAGCTCATTTTTCTTTAGAAATACAAAAAAAAAAAACGATATCAGATTTTTCCTTTCATATATTCCTTGTCAGCAACTGTGTATCACAGTTGCATCTGCATGATACCTTGGACTGGAGATGCATAGATCACAGTGAAAAGGAGGCTTGTAGCTTCTAGCTCTCTTTGAATGATTCATCCGTCTCCTCCTCACTACCTCATTAACTCTTGCACCTGGAATATTTTAAGATTTCAGACTTTTGCATCACAATTTTTGCATCATTAAAGTCTCCAGGAATCTTTAGCAAGGATTGTTGCTAAAGTTTTACATTGAACGTTTACACTGTACATCAGGCTACCTGACAAATGGTAATAGATGCATCGTTGAAAGCACAAGGGAAGCAAAATGAAAGCCCCATTTATCATACTTTCACGTCTCCCTTTAAATTGCTTATGCATGTTTTAACTTGTAGTTTAGCCAATCAAGACAGCCTTCCTTGAAACATATGAGCACTTAAGTGAAGCTATAAATTTCTGTGAATGAAGCCCGGCTAAGATTACTTTTCACTTAACATATTAATAAACTGCTATCAGAGGGAAATTCCAACAATTACGGACAAATCCAAACCATTTTAAGAGATTTCTGCCTAAACACTTGTGTTGAAGATTTCATCTCTTAGATCACAATCTCGAATTCGTGCCGTGAAAAACCTAATCACTCTTTTTAGACCACTGATGAAGATGTAAACCACTCAAAGGATGTAAAGAAAAGGTTTAATGCATTGCTGCTTCTAGGATTTTGAATAATCACATCCCTTTTGGTGCCTTTCATGTTCTTTTAAAGTCATGACCTTTCAGCTGAGTTATTAAAACTTTAATATGAAATCCAATGAGTTTCACTGGCCCATTATGACCTGCCAGATACAGTTAGGCAGGTGCCGCGTGAATTTTCCACCGGTCTCCGCTGCGGTGGAACGATTGGCCGCTGTATTGTTGATGACCGGTTAAGTCCGTTTCCCGTTCAGGAAAGGCACCACACACAGTGCAGGCTTGCTGAGGAACTTTTGATCTCTGCTGATTGGAAATCTTCTCACAGAGATAAGGCCTTGGAAATTTAAAGTGGCTCACAACCAGAGAAGGGACTTCATCTCTCAAAACCTTATTAGTCGTTGAGATTATCCATGGTCTTTCAATTTGACGGTCATTAGATGGATGTGATTGAATAATAGATGAGATCCTCTTCTGTTCCTCTGTGCTGCAGCGTTCTTGATCTTCCGTCCACTTTTGTGCATCTGAGCATCAAGCTGCTTTCTCTGCCTATTACTGCCAATGTCACAGAGGGATGAAGTGTCAGCCCTTCACAACTGCGCTTTGTAGTGTGTCCTTGTAAAAGTCTCTGCCTCCTCTCCCCACCTCCTTATCCTTACATCACTTTAAATGATGCAGTATTTTCTCCACACGTTGGAGTGAGGGGCTGTCTTCCTTTCTTGAGAAAATAAAACGGATATCTGTCTTTTATCGGTCCCTGTCTATCTGCACGTCCCTTTTCCCTTCTTATACTCTCAATCCCTCCCCTGGTTCTCTTACATCAGGTTGCATTAGATTTATAACTCTGTTTCTGTTCCCCTTTTCTGACTTATCTTCCCTCCTAATTTTGGAGGAAAAGTCTTTAAATTAGCCATAAAAATCACCTTGTCCAGAGTCTGATAAAGTACCCTGCTCATCTTAATTTCATCTAAATTTCAATCTATATTCCTTTTTCCATCGGTTTTCTTCTTTTTTTCAGTTACAAAACAAAATGTATTGCAAAGAAAACCATTAGGGTTTTTTTTCTATTTACCAGGTCTTTTGCCATCAAAAATTACAGAGCCAGCTGGAAATTGTGTTTCCTTGGATCGGGGCCCATTCCATTCTTTATTCTATGATTAATTCCCTTCAGCCGTCCCATCATGCTTCTCCTCCTCTTTTCCCTTCTTTGCTTTCAAACAAAGTCCTTTGAAATAGCCTCCACAAAGTTTGGAGCAGACATGAGAATCGAGATGGTGCAAATGATGTTGAAAACGCTAAATGCCACCAGACATAAACGGTCAATCACTGCGCCTGCAAATTTCCACTGGTCAGCCAAGCTTTCGCTCTCATCCTGCTCTCGGAAACGATCAGCCATGTAGCGTACCTCCTCCAAAATAGCCTGCAGCTGGGGGTCTCCTATCCCTGCCGTTGAGCACCCTCCAAGCCCTCCGGGTCCACCTCCGAAGCCTCCACCACTAGAGACGGTGCTGGGACACCCTACAGTATCCATATTAGGGGTAGGAGGTGGTGGGGAGCTGCAGAACTGAGATGGCAGGTGTGGAGGTGGGCTTCCCGCCATTCGTGGAGGACCAGTGGAGATATTATTCCTCTGGACAGGCTCTGACAGCACTGAAGAGTCCTCAATGCTCTGGAATCCCATATAAAGAAGGTTTCCATTATTGTTTGTGCTGGACTGAGTGTGCAGGTGAGGATGTCCTGCATGAAGGGGTCCCGTCTGGAGAGGAGCCAGGTTCTGTGGGTGCAAAGGGTGAAGAGTGGAGTCTGGAGGGTTGGGAATGCTCCCGCTCTGTGAGCCTGAGGAGCAGCGACGCAAGTGTGGGGCGCATGGCGGGCGTTCTGGGTCGTCATTCTCGCCTGGTCGCTTCATCCGCAAGAACCATGCCACCCACTGCAGCAAAACAAGTCGCACCTGGAGATATAAACAAGCAAGCACAAGGAGAGTGTTAATGTTTCCAAAGAGGCTAAATAAAAACTAAGAAAAGCTGTAAAGCAGCCATGAGGCACAACACGCTCACGCTGGTTTTATTTCCCATCTGTTGTGCAGTGATCCTGACTCCGATTCCAACCTTGAGGTTAGTTTGAAACAGCAGCTGAACTTGTGTTAATATTAAAACCTTCATTATTTAAAGTACTCAAGGCAAAAAAAAAAAAACATTGTTTTTATCTCACATAGATTTTCTACAAAGTGAGTAAACCTTAAATTCAGACTGTGGACTCAGTGACATCAACTGTTGCATTTTTATTTCAGTCATAATCAGTTTCACAAACTCTTTCATACTCTTTTTACATACATATTCCTTTCCCTTCTTTCTTCTTCACCTCGCCTCTTCGGAGCATCATACACTGCTTTGTAAAAGCCTGTGTGTCCCTGAAAGGGCAAAGTGGCCCCGCAGTGTCCAGATGGGAGTCTGCCATCTAATGAGAGCTAATGTCCAGATGACTGCTCAATTAGTATCTGCAGAGTATGTTTACAAGGCAGGTAACAAGCCCTGTTGCTGCCAACGCTAATGTTGTTTTCATGCAGACTCTAATTATGAACTGTGCTGGTTCAACGGCCTCATCTGAACCACATCAGTTAGCTTGTTAATTGACCATTGGACTGCCTGAACAAGCTATTCATCAACAGAATGTCCTTGAAATGTGTCGATACATCCAACGTTTTCATGCTCAAGCAGCTGCATATGCATCAATAATTGCAGGTCTGTCAATTTCTCTAAAACCATAAAATGAACACAAATGATATCCAGTATTTCTGGACTAGCACAATATTTTTTGCAAAACCCTTTGATGCATTTTTTTTTAGTAAACAGAAGGTTTGAAAAATAGAAAGAAGGAATGATTCAAACTGAATCCGCCCACATATACAGAGTGCTTTCAAACGCACTCCTGCTGAAGTCTGTGGTGAGGCATTTGATGAATACACTGAGTCAGACCGACACTACCGATGAGTCACAGCTCAGGAAGTCGGTAAGTGAAAAGAAAACCAAGCAGAGAAGCATACGTTGTGCAAACAGTTAGATGAAGAGTTACTGAAAATGGCAAAGCAAGAGATGCTAATAATGGAACAATGATAACCGAAAGGAAAGATGCATCTGACAGGAAGGTTAACTTCAGCTTCAACAAGCAGGATCAGAATCAGGGTAAACTGTATGAACTCAACTTACCCATTTTGGCATGTTGCCTCCGTTTGGATCATGGTGATGATACTGCAGAACCACCACTGTAGCAACGACGGACATCCCAACGATGATCATTATACTGGCAAAGTACTGACCTGAGGAGGAATTGTACACAGTATAACTGTTTCCAACCTGCTTAAAGTCGTAGTGAAAACAGCAGTTTTTGAATCTACAAGGTCATCATGTACACATACTGCGGTCCCCTAAATAAACTTCAATGTAAACACATCAAGGAGTTGTTTCCCTTTTTTTTGCAGGTAGGCAAATCTTTTTATATCTGTATGATAACCTGAGATTTACCACTAAAATCAAAACCTTTAGTTTATGCTGTGCATTATTGGCAAAAGCATCAAACAGATTAAGATGAGGCTTGTTAGTTTTAATAAATTTTATGCTGAAAGCAGCACTCTGATGATCATGACTGCATTTTTTCTCAAGCTTTTAATGACCAGGCTTTGTGTCTTTAGGCAAAAACAGCCTTGCATCTGCTTCTGGCTGCACTTTGAGCTCACTAAACATAATTTCTAGCCGTGTACCCACAATCAATTTAGCCTATTAAATTTCAGGGTGAGCAGGTGGCTTAAATAAAATCTGCCTTTACAGTGGGCCATCATGTGGCTCACTGCTTTGTAGTTGTATGTTATGATTGTATATCTTTTCTACATTTTCTGATGGAGGTTGTGACATTTTGTGTCCCGGGTAACATGAATAAGAGGAATTTAGCTGATCTACCAATTTAAATAAGAATAAAAACCATTATAATGTGGGCAGCAATGAAATCTCAACGTTTGCTCAGTTAATTAATGTCCGTTTTTATTTTTACTTTTCATCTAGCAGTTTCTAGAAACCCCATTTTCAGCAAGTTGAGATGATTTGGAAAATATAGGTTAACCTGATTTCCAATCAAAGTAGTTAAATAGACCAAACATCAAATATTCAAAGTGCGAAATGTTTTTTTTCACTTTTGCTCATTTTAAAACTGATGGTATCAATAAAAATTAAAGCAATATGTTTACCACAGTGTTATGTCAGCTAATCTTTAGCTCATAATGTGCTTTTTAAGTAGAGTTGACAGCAAGTGGGAAAGTTTAGCTCTGGATTCTTATTACCGAGACATCTCATAACCGTTCTGACATTTTCTTGCTTAAATATGCAGAATCTAGCCTGGAAAAAAATTATCACACAGTTTAAAAACATCAATATGTCCCCAAATGCATAAAAAAAACATTTTGATGTGTTTGGACCCTGAACAGGTAATACTATTTATTAATCTTCTTCTGAAACTGAAAGGTTGGAGTTGCATCGAGCATGACCTCTTGTCTCATTACAACACAAATATGACAGCAAGATATATTAACATAAAAAAAATCATCTGATGAAAAAAGTCAAATAGGTCATTTGGTCAAACCTCTAACTGTGACCCATATGACTTGTGTGCTTCTACATTAGAGCCAAAAAACAGAAATATTTCCTCTAACAAGCCATAAAGTTCTCTTAAAGATCAAGGATCAAGGAAAACTTTATTGTCCTCAAGGGGAAATTTGTTGCACAGTAAGCAACACAAAGCAGCCGTCAAACATAAGCAGTAATGTCACTCGGTGGATACATAAACAGCTTTTAAGGGGCAGTAAATAAAAAAGGGTGTACATATTGAACTTTACAATATTTCATTTACAAAACCACCAGCAACAGGAGCAAATGATTTTCTAAGTGCTTTGAGATGAAATCAGACATATTTGTGGCCTGATCGAAGCTACCAAAACTCACAGAATGGCTCGATTCAAGCAAAACCAGCTTCTTCAAAGTCCAGTAAGGACAATGGAGGAAAGAAAATGATGGTATGTTTGCATGTAGCACGAGGGTTTAACTCAGATACGAGTTTAATTCTCAGATAAAACAACTATTTTTAGTTCCTGGGTAGCAAAGTATGTAGCAAAATGACCATGGTTGGAACTAGAATACATTCTTTTTACTATAAAATGTCACCTTTATGTAAATGGATGCTGTTTTGCTGGTTGGCATCATCAGTGACACTTCAACAATATATTACAACTAAACCTTGCCTGTCTGGCTTCAAGCACTTGCTTGGGGTCAGAAATAAAAACTGCATGGTTAAAAACATGAAGGCCTATTCTGTTATTATAATTCCTGTCTTCATGAACAAACAGGCCATGAGGTCTATTTTTTATTTTTTTTTGGAGAATAAAGACTGAAATTTTGAACGAGAAAGCAGCATATGTTTTCTGAGTCTTTAACTTGGTCATGAGAAAACAAACAGCTTTTCACGTACCTATAAGTGGAACAGAGTCAGATGTGGCGGGCATGATCTCTGCGACCAGCAGCATGAAAACAGTGAGAGACAGCAGCACAGTAATACCTGCAAGCAGATGGATAGTTCTTAATGCTTTAGCTACATTGGTTAAACAATCAATGTTGTGGTTTAGTCTCCTCTCGCCAGTCGCCTTGGCTTCTTGTGAGAGCCTCCCATGGTGTGTTTGCTATTTTGATAAATGATCACAGTCATGACGAGGTCTGGTTCGATTTATGCAAATGACTGGCTAATGCTCAAAGAGTGAATTACCTCTTGACATTCTGTACCTCCGCACCCAGAAGGTATTTCTACACAGAAAACACACAACCTCATACACTCCTAAATGGGAAGCTCTTCTTCATTTATCCACCTCTACATCGTTTCTCTCATGTGATAGAATTTAAGGAGTGCTTTGCTGGCATAACTGTCTGCGTTCAGGACATTCAATTAAACTCCTGAGCAGATATAAATTATGAATCCTTTAAGGATATTAGGTAAATTAAAAATTCTTTTATATTACTCTTCCATCCTCAATTACACCACTGCTCTTTAAAAGAACTCCTGTGCCCCCGAAGGCCCGGCCACTTTGTCCCTGTGTCTGCTCCATCAAGTAAAGTGACAGTAGAGAGTATATTCCTGGAAGGCAGTGTGTAAGCTCTCTGCCCACTAATCAATTCACTGGCCTTAATTACATCAATAGGTTAATTGGCTGCGTGTGAAAGGCTTGGCAATTTTTCCCCCTTTGGAGAAATCCTGCATAATACATCCTGAGGTTGTGGATATGCTTTGATAACGTTGCTGTAGCTTCCCTCCCAGTTCCCTCCCACTCAAACAAGAGTCAAACAGCATTTACAAAAAAACTATAATTATTTCTGCAAATTATAGAATGGATTTGGTAAGTGACTGAATGGATACGTTTACAAAAATACGTAACTAGAAAACCACGTGGCGAGTGCAGACCTCCTCCAGCAGCTCATTTCCACTCATACTGGAAAGAATCTTTAAGAGAAAAATACCTTTTAACTCCTTTTAAATCATTACTAAAAATCTTTTTTATTTTATTTATTTCGGACTAAAAAAAAAACTAATTTAACATGTTTAAACAAAAAAGAACAAAGCAAACTTTCAAAGTTCGAAAAATGGCTTTGAAAGAAGTTGATGACTTATTTATTATTATTGTATTATTATTACACTCAAAACCCTTTTTACAACAAGATTACTTACACAACCTCCTTGAAAAATAATTAGATTTTCTTTTTTACAATACACAATTGTGCAACACTCAATAGATCAGAAATTACAATATAAACAGCATTCAACAAATAATTTTACACTCATTGGTATCATTTAAACCAATTGATGAATTCTTAATTTATCTTATGTTTTTGTTATCCTCACTAGATTTATTCCGCTGTTGGACTCCTCTGGTACAAATATAATATAATAATATAATATAAGTTTTGCGTTTGTTCTTTAATACGTATAATCCTCTCAGGCCAAATTTACTTTCTCTTAACTGAAAAAGTCATGAATTCTGGTACGTAATTGCTTATTTTTAACATCCTTATTTTTTAGAATTTTTCAGTTTAACAGGTCTTTAAACTTCAATAATTTTATTCTAATAAACTTAGGATTTGTTGGTTCTGTGTAGGTAGAGTTGGTAATTATTCTTATGGCTTTATTTTAGAAGAAATACAGAATTTAGTGATGTCTTGCATGTGATCTGCCAGACCTTAACACAATAGGTCATGTTAGGTAGTATAAAGGAAGAATACAGGCTATACAACAATGACTGATTTAAAAATATTTAACTTCATAAAGAACAGAAATAGTTTTACTTATTTTTTACTTAATATAGTTTCTTATATGTTTTATATGTTTCTTTCAACTTTGTCTTTTATCAGTTTGACCAAAACCTTGTTTCAAAATAAATCACAAAAATATGCCCATTGGTTTTTGTCTAACAGATAAAAACACAAACATCCTCGGTGGAGGTGGAAAACAAGCTTTAGCAGAAAATGTGTGGGGGTGTGATCGGGAATGAAAAGATCGCAGGCTTCAAGGTGAAACAAGATCAGGCTGATGGAAACCTGGACAGCCGCTAAGCTTTACTTGTTTTCACAATGACACTCAGCCTTCTCCTCCCCTGCCTCCTGTCACCCACACCTAAGATCCACAGCTTCCCTGACACACCGTTGCAGTGTCATCCTACATCAGGAATCTCTGAGGGCTGGTATCCTGCAGCTATTCCATGCTTCCCTGCTGCAACACACCTGATTAAAATGAATGTCTTATTAACAGACGTGCTGAACTTCACAACAAGCTGTGGAGATCGCTTTCATTTCCATCAGATGACTTGGTACCTGCAGGACACCGAGTCTCCGAGGTCCAGATTTGAGGATCCCTGATCCACATCTTACTAGATGTTAACACAACTCTAAAACAATCCCTCCCACTCACAACATTACACCCTGAAACCTCTGTTGGCAGTCTGTGTGTCTCCAGCTGTCAGGTGCAGCTGGAAAGACTGAACCAAAGCAACGCTGCAGGTCTCGACTGTGCAACAACAACGTCCTGCTGCTATGTGGGATTTCACAGCATCTCTTCAACCTTGACTCAGGTTATTTAAGACATCCTGCCTTGTTCCAGTGACTTCTTGGTTCACCTCTGTAAGCAAATGAGCACCTTTCACGACTCACTACAAGTTTACCATCTTCTACTTCTCACCTGCCCCCTCATATCCTGACAAAGTATGTGAGAATCGGGTTTATGGAGTTGTCCAGTACTTTTATAGCTTTCACCTGCACTGCATGTGAAAGGAAAAGATAGCTGGATTCTACCACAGCCAGCTGGATTATTGACTACCTGACAAACTAATCCCAGTTTGTGAACCTGAAGGGTTGTGTGTCCAAGAAGATGGCCAATAGCACTGAAACACAGAGGGGGATTTTAATCTTGCCACCTCAGGCTCTCAATTCGACTTTGAATTCTTTCACCTGCAATGCTCTGATGATTCTGCAGTAACGATTCAGAAGGAAAGCGTGGGAACAAACATCTCATCTTGAATATAAACAAGACAAAGACAATAACAATGGATTTCAAGAGCATCAGAAATAAGTTAAATGAAGAAGTCTATCATGGCATAAGAGGTGATGGTGGAGGTCCACAAATACCAGGTTGTTCACCTGGACAATTGACTTAACAGCAAAGCAACAGCTAAATTTAACCCTTATAGTAGCAAAATAATAGATATTAATAGATATTTTAATTAAAACAGGGGCAGTAGTGAGTAGTTACGGTATTCTGAAATACGCATGCGTTAGAGTGTCACCGATGATCCCTGAGGTACTAAAAGGGTTAAAACAAGGTTAAAAAACATTCATTTAACATTTATCACAACAATGTTACATATTGTCTATAGGTCTGATTTGCAGCCATCTGTTGAGCCAACAGTGTTGCTGCAAGTTACACTGAAAAAACTAAACAAACTGCTTAACACCGGGGACAAAAACAATGTGATCTTGCAAAGAGTGATGCACAAGTTGCCAAACAAATGGAACTATTCATCCCACCTACACAATACAGTAATTAGATAACAGTGTGTTCCTCGCTGCAACAGAAAAAGTGTAAAGGAAGAAATTTCTTCCACAGAACGGGGAATTTCTGTTATATTAACAGCAATATTTTGCTTTACAGCTTGAAAAAATTGTGATTCAGTTTTCCAGCCATCTGCTCAAACTCTTAACTTATGTGCATAGATTAATAAAGAACTGCACCACATTTAATTTACATACTGTAGCATACTAAATAACGCTTTTCGTTAATTACTTTGCATTTATTTTAATGTTTTCTATTAAATCCTGTGATGGACAGATGAACTGTCCAGGGTGGACCCTGCTCTCCCCTGATTATTGTTGGAATAGGGTCCAGCTTACCTGTTACCCTGAACTGGACTAAGAAGTATGGAAAAAAATTAATTATTGTAGCTGTATTATTTGCTTTTTCCTGTATGTCACTGAAACCCTGTGGCTTCCGGTATTTACAACATATGCCTTCCTGTTCAGTTATATGATATATGTATTTGTTAGGGATGCTCAAAATGTGCAATTTTTACTGACATCAAATATACTAATTTTATCCAAATCCTAATTTCCAATACTGATATCAACAGATATCTGCATATTTGAGCCCTCCAAACAATAAAAAAAATTATTTCAGCTAAATAAGACATAACCAACACCTTGCAACAAATGTGATGTCTGCAGACGCTTTGACATGTGGACGAGTCCACTTCCAAGCTGCTTACGCTGCAAGTGATTACGCAGTTTGATGATGTCACAGCTACAGGATTTATTGCCAGTTGTGCCAAACAAGCATATCTGAAAAACTATATATGACATATTATAGATTCTGTCATTTTGAGTTAGAGGAGAAGTAGCTGAGGAGTTTGTTATAAAAAGTAAAAGCTGATACCGATAATTTCTGATATTTTATTTTGAGGCTGACATCGGCCAATAATATCAATATGCTGATAATATCGGACATCTCGAGTAGTGTTCAGTGAAGAGCAGTGTATTGTAAAACTGACTAAAGTCCACTGGTTACAACATCTTCACTCATGAATATACTAAAAAAAAACTTTTAACTTTTCTTTGCAGCGACCATTAAGCATGAAAGGGTTAAAACCTTCATTATGATTATGCAGCATCCAAGACTATCTATTGAGTCACCTGCCCCTGTCTGATTAATGTCTCTAAAAACAAAAGCAGTCTACAAAGCGTGATTGACCAAGAGACAGAGAGTAGAGACGGTTTGCTACTAAAAACCTGAAGCCATTCATTCAGTGTTAGATTAATAGTCTTCTGCTCGGTGCCTAATTGTTTTAGTGGCATGATGTGAGATAATATAGTCTGAAGTCTTTAGTATCCTGACGACATGTACATCATTCATCTTTAAACAGGGTGAAACTGATATTAAAATGTGTCTCAGTGCTTCTTCCTCTCGCTCTCTCCCTGCTTGTTATAATGAGATTTGCTCGTCTTCCACCTCATCATCATCAACATGAGTCCTCCCTTTCTCTTTACTGCTGTCCTCTTTCATTTTTTGCAAATTCTTCACCTGTCTTTTTGCCATCTTCACACACCCACTGTTCCTCCTCTTTGCATTTTCTCATCTGCCTGTCTGATCCTGTAATCCCTCTCCTCTCTCTTCTCTCTCAGACCCCCTTTCCTCTCTCCCCACCCCCCACCCCAACCAGCTACTGTTAGTCTTCTCTGTTGGATTGCTTGGTGGTTTTTTCATTTCAAACAGCTCATATTCACCAAGACAGGAGAGAAACTGAAGTGAAGCATGTGATTGAGGTTCAAGGTAAGTTTCGAGCATTTTGAATATATTTCTTTCCTCTTGATACATCTGCGGTGGAGACTGTTTTAGAAAAGTTGGAAACTTGCACTGTTTGCATTCATATTTGTCTGTTTTGTGTGGTGTCCTTATTTTTTTCTGGGTCACTATCTGAAGACAAGAAAAAACATAAATACTGTGCAACTGAAAAAGCTCTACTTTTATTATTGGTTTCCTCCACCGAGGTGGAGGTTGTGTTTTCTGCTGAGTTGGCTTGTTTGTCTGTCTGTCTGTTAGCAACATAACTCAAAAGGTTATGGATGGATTTTGATCAGATTTTCGGGAAATGTCAGAAATTAAACCTGGCTTATGTCGACAGCTAAGGGTATATCCCAGTCCTCCAATTCCCCAAACCTGGAATAGATATAATATAATAATATAAAGCCGCACATGTTCAGTCACAAAGCTCCACCTGGTGTGGAAACTTTGAACCGGCCTGGTATGACATCAGAACAGGATGCATCCTGAGGTCATGACCTTTTATTTGCACTTGATTTGAGATCAATGATACAAATAGTTCCAGAGATATAGCCAAAAATCTGACTTTTGTGAATAAAGCGCCACCTGGTGGGGAAACTATAAATCCGATAATCGTGAAATGCGATACAGATTGTCCTCTTGGGGATCTAAACAGGTACACTGAGTATACAAATCCAATTGTAAATTCTTCCAGAGATATAGATAGAATGTGATTTTTTATGCATAAAGCAACACCTAGTGAGGAAACCATAAATCCTAAAATGCTGAAATTGGATGCAGGTCGACTCCTTGGGGACCTAAACAGTTACATCGAATATCTAATTCTAGTTGTGAAAACTGTTTGAGTTACGCTCACACGAAAGATATCCGGCGGCGGTCCTGATGAAACCATTAATGCCCCGACACTCCGAGTTCAGGGATATCATTAGGAACAAATGATGAGATTTTGGGGTGGATCCAGGTCATCACCTGGATCCAAAACTTATTTAAAGCCATCTTTGCTATAAGGATATTGGAATAATTTCTCTGTTATAATTTGTAACTAACACATAATGAACACAATCAATAGCCAAAAAGTACCAATGGCTTGGCTGAAGTCTGCTCTCTCTGACTGCTTGATCATTCTTTAATTCAATTCTATTCAGCTTTATTTGTATAGTACCACTTCACAACAATGTCCTCTCGGGGCACTTTAAATGTACATCAATTCTAATCCTCCATTCTTTGCATGCATGTGACACTGGAGAGGAGTTTTTAGAGTAGGTATCCTGCAAAGATCTCACCAACAGCACATTCCTGTAAATATCAGCAGTAACACCAAATCACCAAATCTTTGTGTAATTAGCTCTCTTCTCATTACAGATCAATGAATGAGGATGATGTTAATACTCCAAAGAAACCTGTTTCTCCTCGGAAAAATGTAATCTTTTACCAGCTATAAAGCATGCTGGAAGTAGCATGTGGTGTGCAGCTGCTATGCTGATGCAGCGGAGGTGGGAGCCACATCAAGGCTTTTCAGCCCTTAAAGAAACAATCGGTGCCTGGAGGTTCATGAGCCACAGTGTATGACAGGTTTATTGGTGAGACAAATCAGGTTTAAATTCTTAACTATGTATATTTTGCAGCTGAGCATCGAAAAATTTTGATGGAAACAAACACATTTAAAAAAATCATAATAAATCATCAATACAAAGTTTAAATCTTTTTTTCTTTTTTTTTTTTGTATATTTTGTGCATCTTTGCATTTTTCTCCTGGATATTTTTTTCCAAGTTTACCCCCCCCCCCCTGCTATCACTGTTTATGCAAATAACAGTTTTACTCTGACAAAACTAATCACTTTTTTATTCCCTCTAAATCAGACAGTTGAAACACACCATGTTTCACAAAAGTAGTTAAAATAGCTTTTTACCTAGAAGGAAACACAGCACACATTTAACCCTTTAACTTCACGGTCTCCCATTTGGTAGAGGTAAATTTGCTGTGATTATGATGATTTTCTTGAACAAATTGTGGAAATAAACCTGTCTATGCCA
>JBAMHX010000019.1:17100634-17123721 GCA_037177515.1 Pseudomugil tenellus
TATATATATATATTCCTTACAGGAATAAACATATGAGGCCTGTTAATGGATTTTGGAGACATAATGACTAAAGCAAACGCCACAGGAAGCTGTGCTGTAGAGATGTTTGCTATGTGCATGTCGGCATGCAAATCAGCCCTCAGATTCAAATGAAAGCAGAGTAAGGAGGTCAGCAGCTTGAGAACAGATCTTAAATTCCAGTTATTATTCTCATTTTTATCATTTTTCTACTTTTGAAGAGTTCTTGCTTTCCTTTTTCTTTTCATAATGACAAATTCTTCACAAGTGCTTCCACGATGAGCTGCACCTCACCAGAAAAAGCACGAAGGTAAAAGCAGCTCTTGTGATTGTGTGTCTCCATTCACATTCAACCTGTATCTCAAAAATGTAGTAATCTCAAAAGCAACGTTCTCTCGCAAGCCACTTGATTTTTTTTCTTTTTTCTATGCTTGGAACAATCTCTTTTAGAGCCCACGAAAGCAACAAGAAATTCTCGGAAATCACTTTGCAAGGACTTGTTGTAAATGTCACCCTTTCCAGATAAGAGCTCAAATCTGTTACATCTGAAATGTCATTTTCCCAAATACAACAAGACGTCTACAGCCACAAAATGTACGAATGGGACACCTGCAATCCACCACATCTGAATTATTCATTCTGTGTCCATGTTGTGCTCCTAGCCTTTTACTCAAAGACCTGTTGCTTTTTATTTACTGTCAGTAATCTGCCCTAACAGCTCAGGAGCTGCAGCAGCCATCCCTCTCTTCATTTCATTCACTTATCTCCATCTTGCACTCGCTCGCAACATTTCTTCCATTTTATATACTACCACAAAGCAACATTTCTCTTAATCTCCTCCTAGTTGAATCAGATTCAAGTCACAGAGTTAAACAGCTGTATTTACATTCAGATGCAGCATATTAATAAAGCTGTCTGCTGAATTGAATTGACAAGGTTGAGCTCGTAGTCTGTGCCTAGTGCTGCAGGAGGCCATTTCAGCTCTACTCCCCCCAAACAGCAGAAGGGATTCGCTCTCCGGGTACTTTAAGCTGGTGCATAAAGAAGAGCCTGAGAAAATACAAAGCAAAGCCCCGTGAAGACTCAGGGGAGTCATCGCTTTCACAGCCTTACGAGGGTCTTGCGTTGAGGTTAAGGCAGGAAGCGGAGGAAGCGAGTGGCTCCTATTTATAGACGTTTCAGCACTGTAATCAGTGTCTAACCAGGAGTCCTGTTTTATACAGATTAAATATTAATGTCAAGTGTAAAAACATGCAGACATGCAGAGATTGTGGAATGAGATGCTGCTGCTGTGCTTTGGAGAAATCACAAAGTTATAAAAAAAATGTTTTAAGGAATTTCGTGATGCAGTTTAGAAGGAAGATCCTACCTGGGGGGAGAAATTTGGCATAGCCGCTGGAGTTCACCAAAACATTGGTCTTAAAAGTAGAGTCAAAGTCATCATCTGCACTGAGGAAGGACAGGGGAAGATGTGAGATTACTGTGTGTGAGAGAGAGAGAGCTGTGTGTTCAGCTGTGTGTTTTACCTGTTGTACAGCAAGATGTCTGGCGTCCAGATTTGGTCTGTTGTGAAGCGCAGGTTTTTCACTCCAGGATGTTCACTTTGGTTCCACTGGAGATAGTGGTCGAACCAACTCTTTAAGTGCACAAACAGAGATGAACTCAGTGGCTTAGAGGCACACACACTTTCTCCAGTTCCAGATATACAAACATGAGTGAATTCATAGAAAGTGTAACAATATAACTTTTATCTCTCTAATATTTAGGGATAAAAAGAAGACTAACATTATGGCATCGTTTTACCTGTCACAGAGGAATTAACTTATTTCACATAAGCATTAAATGCATCAGTATTTCCCCGACCTAAAGAGCTGCAGGTTTTCTTACCATCTGTAGCCACATATTAGAAGTTAACACCTGGTTCTTCTCATCCTGCAAAACATTTAAGGCATTTTTATCTCATTACATGATTCAATGTGTAAATCACAAAATAGAGTAGAAGATTATTTCATAAAGAGAAAGACATATCTTACAAAGGACTGCTTTTAACCTGTGAAACCAGTAAAAATCCAAACTCATTCATATAAAAGTAACAGGGCTCATATAAACAGTTAAGCAGATTATTATGAAGTTGACCGCTTTAACTTTAGATTTTCAATCTTCTGTTTCTATTATAGCACCAGGCTTTTGAGTTGGTGATTCTTCCTCAGTTGCATCAAATCTGGTGAATTTGTGGTGTTTTTCTGATCCATTCATGCATAATCTGTACTGCTTATTTCAATGAAGGGCCGCTTGCAGCTGGAGCCTATCCCAGCAATCATTGGGCGAGAGGCGGGGCACCAGTTCATCACAGGGCAACACAGAGAGACGAACAAGCAGTGAAACAACCAGGCACACACACATTTACTCCTGAGGACAACGTAAAATGACCAATCATCCTAACATGCATGTTTTTTGGACGGTTGGAGGAAGTCAGAGAACCCGGAGAGAACCCACGCTATATTAAAAGTGAAAATAAGGTGAAATTGTTAAGAAATCTGACATCATCAGCAGGAAAACACAGGTGTAGGAACAAATAGATGCATCATGGCAGCATCTGTTCTTTCATTTCTTTTGTGAGATTAACTAACGTATAGACTACAGATGATGATATACGCTTGACATTCTCAATGTAAACGCTTTATCAAAAGTTAATAACGCAAGTAAGATGCTTTTTCACAAATTATTTACTCAACCATCTGTTAAAGATTAGGCTGGTTGTGTTGGTGGTCGTGTACACTTACCACATCCATGATCTGTATCAAATTTAGGGTGAAGAATACGGTAAGACTGTGGGAGTCGTTGCCCACTGGCCGCTCCATCCGGTTGTAATCCTTCAGGAGGTTCTTCAGCAAGTTTCTCTGATGTGGCCCCTGCAGGGACACTGAGGAAGCCAGAAAATGGCCCTTATATCTGGCACAAAGATTACATGAAGCTCTACAAAGTGAAATGGGAACTCAAGACTTAGTCCTGAGGACCTGAACTTCTTTATCAAGACATCTAAGTGAACATAAGTAAAGTGGAGGATGGACTGGATGAGAAACTGGAAATCAGCAGGATGTTTTACCACATTTCAGTCACATTTACCTTTACTTCAAAGTATAAGATTCACAAATGAAACATGGAGGAACAGCTCCTCACTTAGAATGAAATATTTCACATCAACACAGAAAATCCAAATGAACTAACAGGAGACAATTTCAAAGGGATCTTGCAGAACATTCAGTAAACTAATTAGTGGAAGTGTGGGGCTTATCAAGGCATAATAGGCTCAAATTAATCCATAATTAGTTGAGTTTGAAGGGCCCAGAGGTCAACTGGAAATATGAAGACCAATTAATAATGTAAAGAATGTTTTATAATTGTATTTTTTTCCATCCTATTGTAATATTCTGATGTGACACCACTGAGATTTAGCCAAACTCAAAGCTTTATTCCTATTCTACTCAAGATTCAGGAGTTTCTCAAGCCACTGGAAAACAAAAAATAATCATTGAAATGTTAAATATTAAGTGTATTATTTGTTTGAAAACACGATGAATCCCACAGATGAATTGCAGAGAAAAGCAGATGCATTGTGCAGAAAATAAAAAATAATCCAGGTTAACAGGTGAGCATGTAACAGGGTCGTCTTTCAAAGCAAGTCAAGCAGAAAAGTCTTGGATGTCTCTGGTTTTAGAAGTCACTGCAGCAACACAGTTTGAAACTTTTTACCATCCTCTTGTCTTTTATGCTGTTCAGTTTTTGATCTACAACTTCCTCTTAAACACAGAGCCGACACTGTTTCTCTGCTGGTGCTTCTGCCTGTAGGGAAAAGTTCACCCGCTCTCCTTTCAGCTCTGTCATCCTCTGTCAGCTTTAAAATTCAGCTACTCAAAGCCTGTCGTCTCAATTGCAGCAACAGAAAAAAAGAAATAAGAGCCAACCTATACGTGCAACTACATTTATCATATAGAGACTCTCTGGTGTGGTTACAATATGGACAGTAAAAAAGCAACGAAATATTATGAATGCTCTGATTTTTCTTCTGCACAATCGGACCAACACTTTCCATCATGCACTGGATGGAACATATACGGAGGCATCTGAGCCCGAAACAAGTGTTACCAGACAAACAAGAACAGGAGAGGAAAAAAAAACCAGAGATGTAAACAAGCAAGCAAACAGGTGAGCTAGATTCTCACTTTTCCTCTCCCTGAACCCGTTTGCCTTTCTTCAATTCTTTTCTGCCTCACAGATTGAAGTACCTAAAAGACTCCTGTTCCTGAATTCCTATGAAATGCCACCGCTGCACCCTGATTGAAAGACAGAGAATGAGACAAGCAGACGAGCTCACCGTGAATCAAAGCAGAAAATCCAGAGAGGAAAAGAGCCACCGAGTGCCACATCCTGGTGGTGAGCAATGGGAGAAAAAGAGGAGAAGCTCCTGGTGTTAGAGGAGGAAGAGGAGGAGGAGGAAGGGATAGAGAAAGGAGAGGGAGCGCAGAGTCAGGAAGCTGCTGGAAATCCTCCAGTCTGCATCCAGCCGGCATCAGATGGAAGGAGTGTGAGTGAGGGTGTGCTTGCTGGAAGAGTAGGAAGCTGAGAGGAGGAGGAGGGGGAGGAGGAGGAGAAAGAGGAGGAGGAAGAGATGGTGGCCGTGAGCTCTCCCCGTCTCTCTGGGAGGTGGCCTAAAATGGAGAGTATGGGAGAGGAGAATGTCAGTGATGGGGTGAAAGGGTGGAAGATAAAGCATGAGGAGGTGGAAGATTTAACTGCTTGATTGGCACGACTTGACCCCAACAAAGATAAATGAAACCGATGAGCACAAACTGAAATGTTTCCATCAGCAAAGCAGAATTGATTGAAGAAATTTAAGTGGAAAAAGACGTCGCCCAAATAGATCTGTGATGTAGAAAGAAGAAGCACAGAAGTAATGAAACGTTTATGTAAAACACAAAGAACCAAAAGTAACATGCAACTGCTGGAACTAATCTGACAAACATGCTTCTGCTGCATCTGTGCACAGGTTAAGCATAAAAACCTCCTTATGCGCTGCGCCTCCTTCTTGCATAGCTGGATTACTCCCAAAACCCTTATTAGCTTCATTTTCATTCATCTTTTCCATGTCGCTCTCTATCCCAGCTGGTTAACATGTGTAGCACGTTAGTTCTCCACGTTTGATAACACACTACAGTAATGATGGTCACGCACTGCTGAACTGCAAACCGTCTGTGTGTGTGTGTGTGTGTGTGTGTGTGTGTGTGTGTGTGTGTGTGTGTGTGTGTGTTTGTTGTCTGTGTATGCGTACAAGCCTTCTCCACGTGGTGGGGGGTGAGCTTTGAATCAGTGGGGCAGATGGACTCCGGTTTAATTGAGAAAGTGCTGGGCTGTGCAGGAGGACAACGGGAATCTGCATAGTTAAACTCTACTTCTCATTTGTCCTCATGAAATGCTGATGCAAGGGCAGAGGCAGCGAGAAACTGAGATGCTGAAGGGGAGAGGGAAAGGGAAAGGGAGAAGGGGGAGGAGGAGGCAAGAAAAGAGGAAGAAAGAGTTGGACTGTATAATAGATTACCCTATTACTTCTACTGCCTTTCGGAATTACCCCACTCTCAGGAAGCCTGTCACACATCCGGAGCAATCCGCAGCTGCAGATTCATGCTCGGCTGCACACGGAGGATGGAGAGTGGCCCTCAGAGGCGAAAAGAAGGATGGCAGAGTCACCGGGTATAGCAGAGAAAACTGCACCAAGTCTGAAGCGAGGACACAAAATGTGGCTTCATAAACAGAGAAGCACCCTGTTGCTGCTGTATTTCTGCATTATTACATATCTGCTTATATAATGTGCAACACTGATGCACTTTTTTATTTTTTTAAGAATAAAGACCTCCTCCTTCAGCGTTGTTTTGCACCAAGCACCGTTGTGATACAGAGCCAAAAAACAAAAATCATTAAGCATCATAAAAATACAGATTGGAGGCATTGAAGCGTGGGTGACATCTGCTGGTTTGCTATCCAAGTGCACCCTGGGTGAAGCTCAGCACTGGCAGGGGTGTCTTCAGGGAGGAGTGAGGTGGTCTTAATTAAAAGAAGAGAAGGTGGAGAAAATAGCCGAAGATAAAGATGAGACTAGGAAACACACCAAATGGAACAAGTGTATTAAAACCCCATTAATGATTATAGAAGAAGAAAATGAGTCACAGCTATCGTCTAATATGCTGCTAATGGTGTCTAAACATTTCCAGTTCTCTGAATCTACTTACTCAGCAGCAGTGGGGACCATTGCTCTGACCCGGTATGATCACTGCTCATCTCTCCTCCACTCTGCTAAACGCTAAACGCCATATTTGACAATGCGGCCATCAGCCATTGGAGCTGCTGTGCTGTGTGTTTTTAATTACTCTGCTGATTGGATTAGGTCCTCTCCTCCGCTGACACGTTCCCTTCAACTAATAGGATCTTATCGACAAAACCAGCACAGACATGCTCTCGCCCTTGATGCTTGATTTTCTCAGAGTGGCTTTTTTTGTGCAGAGTGGAGTTAAGTAGATGAAGTTCTCTTCTGATAGATTTCAGCTGAGTCCTGTCACAGCAAGCCACAGAGGAGGACCAAAGTGGACCGTAATCCAATAAAATATCACATAGCGGAACTGAGTTTTTAGCTCAGCATTGCTTTTTTTTAAAGAAAATTGTCCAAATTGATTTAAAAGCATTATAAATATGATTTTATACAACTTTCTTTTTTGTCAGAGTGATGCAGATTTTGCAAATAAGCTTCTGATTCAAATATTTCCTCTAAAATCCCCAGTTTATTAGGGTTTATTTAACCATGCAAGAGGATCAGAACTCTCCTGTTTTTCTGTCTTTGTACTTCTGCGAAATGAATATTTCTTCTATGATATTAAGTAAATCAAAGATCTATTTATCTTTTTGTGGTAAATATCTATCGGTTTGCAAGCCTGAAATGCTGGAAAAGCCTTTAACAGTAACGAAATGTACTGCTTCTCCTTCAAGAGACCTCAATTCAACGGCACTAAAATAATTTCATGTTTCAAATAATGTTTTTCAATACACTCAAAATAGTGTTGTAAAAGTCCATAATTAATACCAAGTGAAGCTTAAATTTATCACAAGTATGTGAAATTCAAATCTGTAAACTTTTTAAAACTTTTTTCTGTTTTTTATGTTTGGTTCAAATTTTGTGCCATCATTACATTTAATTTTTTATGTATATTATGTGAGACAATGTGGAATAAGATGGTGTGTAAATAAGAAAAAAATGAGAAAGAGCTCCAGACAACAAATTGATGAATAATGAAAATGTTCATTACAAAATTCTTGCATTAAACAAACATTTCTGCCCAATATGTGAGGACTTCTAAGCTAAATGTGGAAAATTGTACTGACAAAGGGAAATAATGTGTCCCGTGTCTTTGATGGGTGGGCGATCTCAAGTGCAGGAAGGTCACCAAACTCTTTTACTAGTGACGCTCCTATCTGCTGAGACAGTGGGAGAGATCCTTGTTACTCATTAGAGAGAAACAATAAGCAGTTTGCAGCATATCTGGTTTTTCCTGTTAGTTTCTGTGCAAACACTTCATGTACCTGATTTTAACCATGTTTTGTAGATGTTCTGTGAAATTTTAGCAAAGCTATTCCGTCCTATGCAAAGTTATGTTTAGTTAAGATTTAATCACTTTTCTGCAGAAGGAAACAACTTTCCAACAGGGGTACCCAGGTTGGGTACCCCTGTTGGAAAGTGGTACCCAACCTCAAGGGCCTTCCCAAACTGTCCATGAGGCTTGGACTGTTCAGCACCTTTATGATTGTTAAAGTTGATGCCATGTTGACACAGAGACAATCTAGGTTGTATCGACTTGTGTTTTTTAAAATTAATTAGTGTTTTGTCCTCATAGAACCAGCATTTTGTGTATCTGAAAAACTAATCATTAAAACGAGATCCCTCAGTGAATGAATGAGGATTACTCAAATCTGCTATACAATTATATTTTATATCAGTCAGAGGTTTTTAAAAGCTACTTTACTTTTTAGCTTGTGTATTTCTTTCTGACAGCTGTAGACTTTGTCCTCCTGCGGAGGTACCAAATGATGGTTTATGTTGGCTTTTAGTACAGATGTTGTAGGTGATGCAGAAGCTGTGGTTAAGTACTTTAGTTTTCTATGTGGTGTATTACTCTCTGGTCTAGCCCAGCAGTCCTATGAAAAGTGTTTAATACAAACATTTGTTCTAAAAAATAATTCATTCAATAATCTTCTGTATCTATGGACGTCCATCCTGGTGAAACCTGTTTCAGAAACACCACAATGCAGATGACTCGTCCCTGTTAAGAAAAATAAAATGAGAAGGAGGCTATACGTTGACAGTTTGGTTTTATAGAAGCACAGAAAAGACTTAGCTAGATGTTTCATTTTTGCCTCTAAGTTAAAGGTATTAAGTCAAACATGGCTTCAGCATGAGGCATGTGTTGTGGGGAGGATTACTGAGCTTTCTTTATAACAGTAGATCTATATAACTAGAACAGATTCTGATTTTCTGGCACCTTAAAACGTCCCTGCTATGGTTCTGGTGTTATAAGTAAAAAAATGATAAAGTCCATTAAGAAAATAAAAAAGAAGAAAATGTTATCATTTGCTGAATAACTGGTCTCTTATGTGGTCAGAGCGGCAGTGTGCATGGTGCGACACTCTGTCAGGGAATTTACAAGCGCCATAACCAGAAAGCTTGTTACTGACCGTTTTATTTTTATTTATTCTTATCAAATCTGTTTGAAAAAGCGGATCTCATTCCCTCAGTTTATCATCAACATATCGCGATTTTTAAAGGTTTTCTGAGTTGTTGATAGAAGAAAATCAAAATGTTCTAACAATGTAAAAAAGACACATATCTTTTACTTTTCTTAGCTCAGCTTTAGTTATTTACGTGGGTATTTATGTGGAAATAAAGTTGGCTTAACTTTTTGTCATAAAGGTTTATGTTAACTGCACCATACTTCTTATTTAGTCTCATTGGTTATGGTCTATGGTTTTTTTCTGTACAGTGGCGAGGTGGTTAGTGCTGTAGCCTCACAGCAAGCAGGTTGCCGGTTCGATCCCCGGCTCGGGCAATGGCCTATCTGTGTGGAGTTTGCATGTTCTCCCCGTGTTATCGTGGATACTCTCAGGGTACTCTGGTTTCCTCCTCAGTCCAAAAACATGCTGATTGAGGACTATAAATTGCCCTTAGGTGTGAGTGTGTGTGCGTGGTTGTTTGTCTCTGTGTGTGGCCCCATGATAGACTGGCGACCTGTCCAGGGTGTACCCCGCCTCTCACCCGTTGGCTGCTGGGATTGGCTCAAGCCCCCATCGCGACCCCGTTTGGGAATAAGCGGTAGAAAATGAATGGATGGTTTTTTCTTTGCCATTAGTGCTTGTGTGTTGGAGAGGAGTTGGCGCAGGGTAAGAGTAGGATATTCTCTTTTGTCTGTTTTTTTTTTTTTTGCTTCAACACCTTTTAAAAAAAACGCCCTAATTTTAGTTTGCATAAAATAAGATTGAAACTAAATAAATACCTGATAAAATCTAAACTAGGTCAATCTCCACTTCATGAGTACACATGATTGACCCTCTGAATGACTGAAGCTGGTGACCATGGCAACCTTATTTTCCAAGGCCGTCTCTCCTGCAGGTTTTAAGTATTTTCTTGCTTCTACAAACCTAATAAGAATGAATGCGTCATTGTGCACAGTTTGACAACACGCTGTTGGTGTGTTGGAGCAAGGAAAGATCTAAAACCTGCAAGGCAGTGGCTCACAAGAACCAAAGTTAGACATCCCTGCTCTGTAGAGTATCCTCCTCTTCATGATCAAAATGACAAGATGCAACATGTAGTTGTAGAAAAACAAGAGGATCATGCAGTGTATACCTCATTTAATGCTCATTTCTGTTTACATTCAGTGAGCAGCTGGAAAGGTCAACTCCAAGACAGGACCAAACATCTTGTTTTTAAATAGAAATGTCAGATACAGAGTGAAGAAGAAGCAGGTAAAGTGGGAACAAAGCCACTTTGACCACATCATGCTGAGCTGCAAGATTTACACAATTCAAAGTGGAGTTTGTTTTCTGTTTCTTCCTTTTTTGTAAATGTTTACTTTAATCGTCCAATAAATCGTGACCCTGCATTTTATTTGTGAGAAACATGATCAAATCCAGCCTGCTTTAATCACATCAAACCTCTGACATCTAATAATTCAAATGTATTATTATACATCTAATTATTGCACAGTGACTAGAAATAAAGCGAATAAAGAAAAGCGGAAAAAGGAAAGTTTAGAATTAGACATACTGAATCTTGTCTCCTTTAAAATGTTTGTAAAGTTGGATATCACCATGAGAGCAATAGCTAAGCCGTTATAGACTATCTTACATATGAACTCCATCCAGTTCCTGCGACGCTCCTCCTACCCTTAACCTTTTAAACCCCTTTTGTACCCCTTTCTGCATAAAAGTGGGACATGTCCATCTTTTCACTATCATTTCCCAACAGATTAGACAGAAGCAATTAACCTGACCACAAGATAAACTGGCACACTCAGAAGATTCAGGGCATGAAGCAGATTTGCCATTTTCCAGCCCCAGCAATTAGTTGTCTCAAAATATCTCAGATTTATTTCACTTTCTTAACTTTCAGAGGAGGATTTGCATTGGAGGAGACTAACTGAAGATGTGTTGGCTGCCGGCCACACAGCCAAGAAGAATTGACACTCAGCTACCAGCTACAGCAGTCTGGATTTACAAGCCCTTGGCAGGAGGCTTGAATTAATTTGAAGGCTTGCAGATGTGCATAATTTAGGACAACATTATTTAAGAACATTTGTGGCTTCTGTAACATGAGCAGAGAGAGACTAGCACCAGTATTACTCTATTTCAGCAATATAGTCTTATTTTAGAGTCATTTTCTCTGCAAGAAGGAGAGATAGCATCAGTAACCATCAACAAGGATTTTGTGTTGACAGTTATGCTCAAAGGCACGGACACTTAGCAGCTCACAGCAGAACACAAACAATCCAGACAGCAGCATCTGGCTAAGTGTCAGAGCATAGAAGTAGTTTCAGCACAATTAATTCATTTAATAACAACATAAATGTTTAAAGGAGTAGATGAAGATGTTTAAGGAAGGCAGAAATTTAGAAAAAATGGGGGATAAGAGAACAGACACAATGACTCCCCTACTCCTCTCTTCTCTCTCTACACATCATTAAATACTTGCTGCCTTCAGATTAAATAATACCGCTCTCTATCCTGCTGCTGTCTGCTTGTGCTGCCTCCACCCTTTGCTCCTTGGGTCTTTCCACTGGGAGGGGGCTCTATTATCTGCGGACCCATCTGTCACAAGGATTTGGATAAATGCGTGACGCTGAGTGTCATTGTTATGACTTTAATGCTTAATACAGCATTCTGCTCTGTACATATTGTTCAATGCTGGTGACATATTTGATATTTCATAAGCTCATAAGTACACTATCTGTTTCACCTGATTAAACGTCAGTACCAATCTGCTGCATTGATATATAAGATTATTCAGTGATTTGAGTAAATAAAACACACACTAACACTAATTAAAGAGATTTCAAATTAAATCAAACAGCGATCCCGTGTAGATTTAGTAAAAAGTAATCATAATTTCTGCATGTTTAGGAGTTTGTGCACATGCACATCCATGCAAATAGACGTGCACATAGGGGGGGATGAAGTCTGTCAATCCCAGCTAAAAAAATCTGACAGATGACCACATCTTTGACATCTGCAACTTAAAGTCTTTGCTGTCATTAAGCCCCCACCCTGCCCAGCTTTAAGGAAGATGCCTTGACTGCAGACAGTCACAGGGCAGAAAACACGTCTGAAAGAGTGTCTGCTAATGGGATGGATATGGATGAGCATGTACCTGGCATGTTGTCATGTGCAAGAGAACTTTGTAAGCTTTCATTCAATGGGAGGAGCTCTGTGGTGCTGAGGCTGCCACTGGATTGCTAGAAACTTCCTAGATGAAGAGGGTTCGGGACATCTGGAATATTTTGATGCGATTGCTTCCAACCTCATTGCTGCTGCAGCTTTGCTCAGGTTAACTTTAAGTTAAGAAAAACAATGGGTCTTGTTAAAAGAGCTTACTTGACTTTGTCTAATTCAGGTCAGTTTGACCTTTTTGGAGTATAAAAAGGGAAATCACTTGAAAAAACTGTTGTCTCTTGACCAGTAAAGGCCTTTTTTCTTACTCATACTGGATTGTTTGAAGACTTGAGACTGGACAATAAGGTATGTGGAAGGAAAAACATTTCGATATTGGAAACTCAGCACTTTATGTGCTTGTTTTGATGTTTTCCAGTTGTTCTATTTGAAAAAATAGGGTAGTGATAAATCATTGAATGAAAGATTAACAAAAGTGAGCATATGTGAACTTAACAGATATGAAAATGACAGAAAATATCTGCTCACTAAGCTTCTCATAAGCAAAACTTCAGATGCAATTTGCATTCACAATACTGTCGCCATCTGTTCCAGCTGTAGACATGAATTGCTTGCTTTATCTAATATTATCATCCATCTTCCTTTTTCCCTCTCAGTTCAAGCAACTTTTAATGAAAAAAATTCCCTTATTATGGAACATTCCCCTTCAATGAACTCTTCAGTGGTAGATGGAGATGAGCTGGAGGACCACCGGCCACTCCTCCGAACAGGAATGACTCTCCTGCCTCAGTCATGTCCGCCACAGTGTGGGATACATCGCATGGTACAAACCTCAGTGGATCACACTGTATGGCTGGACAGAACCCAGGCCATGGCTACCACTCCTTTATACAACGGCCATCTTTTTGTCTCATCTTCTCCTCGTGTGAACAGGAAAGACAAACCCAAAGGAAAAGAGAAGAAATGTGAGAAAAGATCAGACAAAAGGGAAAAAAACCAAAACCCAGAAAAGAAGGAGTGGACTCACAAGGGTAAAGCCAAAAACGCAGGAGCTCAAAGACTCCAGGAGAAGGTCACATCTTTCACGGACGTGCCCATTTCTTTTTGCGATTCACCCTTTAAGGGCCCCACCAGGTCATGCCTGCATGTCCGGGATTTTGACAGTCTGGGTCGCCGAAAGTCAAGTAACATTTCTCTAGAAATGCACGACCGGCAGAGTCTCCCAGAGATAATCATCACCAGCAAGGACGACACTCTCCAGCAACAGATAAAGGCATCGCCCTGTCATCAGCACCCTGGTGTGACTAAAGGCCCGCTGCCAGGAGCCCAGTGTCCAAACCGGAGCCCCACCCCCAGTCCTCAGCACAGCCCAAAACGCAAGGAGGATGCAAAGAATGACCCGTACTGGAGGAGCCACAACATCGGCTGGAGGCTGCTCCGTAGAAGGGCTTTGTTTCTGAGAAGGCAGAGACTGAACGATTGCGCGCTGGCAGTGGGGCTATTCGGAGTGGTGTTGATGGTAATGGAGACAGAGCTCTCCTGGAGCGTCTACAGCAAGGTCAGGACTTTTGGCTTGTAGTGACCCACAATAAAGTAACATAAGAAAACACATTTCAATACACTATTGCTGTACCGACCCTTTGTGTAATAAAAAACAACAGGATAACACATTGCATTCAGCACATTAAGCAGCTGGATGCATTATTATTTACAGATAGTGATGTAATAGAGTATTTCTTTATGTGTTTGTCTATGTGTGTTTTCTCCCACAGAGTTCCATCTACTCCCTCACTCTCAAGTCAATCATAAGCGTATCTACAGTCATCCTGCTCGGTCTCATCATTGCGTACCACTGTTGTGAGGTGCAGGTGATGCAGCTCTGTACAATTTACACAAGTTCATTCTTACACGTCTGTCGAGATCGGTGAAAAAGTATTACTCAGCGTATGAAATTGAATTTTGTCCCTTTTAAAGTTGGCATTGAATGAATTTTGCTGACTTTTATGATTTTTAAAGGGTTTGTTTGCAACTTCCTGGAAGAATTTTCCTCTTCCAACAGTTTAATATCAGAGAAAAATGCTAAACGGCTAAAGTTTTAAAGACATAAAACTTTTTTGTTTGTTTTATTGGATACTTGTGCTATTTCTTGTCTAACTTTAACCACAACATGTTCTTTTAAACCTTGTGGCAGCTCTACGTTCATGACATTGGTGCAGAGGATTGGCGGATTGCCATGACAACAGACCGTTTGGCTCTGATAGCTGTGGAGCTGGCAGTAACTGCCATTCATCCCTACCCAGTGGGACTGTTTGTGTATTTCCAGCAGACCCCTGCTCGCATGTCATTGTCAGAGACAGAGCTGGAGATCATGCTGGCTTTGCCCATGTTTCTGAGGCTTTACCTGCTGGGTCGGTCCATGATGCTGCACAGCCGCCTCTTCACAGACACGGCCTCCCGCAGCATCGGAGCGCTGAATAAGGTGGGAGGTTGTCTGTGGTTTGAAAGCTTGGGCGGCACTCCGGTGAGACTGTAACACAGAAACTAAAGAGAGGAAAAAATTAAAGACTTCACTCTCTGAATTCTATGTTTGGTAGATCTATTTTGATATTTAATTTATATGATATAATATAGATCAATCTACTTTGAACAGTAATTACAAATTTTTCATGCACATCAAAAGTGTGAAACTTAAGTTATCATGAATCTTTTTGGGTTTTACATGATAATAATGCCCTTCACTACTTTCTTTTCCAGAATATATCCACCTTACTAATCCTTCCCCTTATTATTGCTATTTAATAGTGATGAAAATGACCTTTGCCCCGCCCTCCTCTAGAATACCAAACCAAATGTATCGAGCCAGATTGCAAACAAGTTTTCTTATCCCTCATCTCCTCAGTATTATGTAAGGATAATCTGGCAGGTGCCATCCTAAATAGTCTAGCTAAGTAGGCCACCGCTGTCAAAATTCTGATGTAATGTATCACATTTGTGCTCTTCAGATCCACTTCAACACCCGGTTTGTGGGGAAAACACTAATGACAACTTACCCTGGGACTGTGCTGATGATTTTCAGCGTTTCTCTTTGGATTGTGGCGGCTTGGGGCTTGCATGTCTGTGAGAGGTAACTCAGTTCATTTTGAGCTTAGTGCTTCTCCAATACTTGATGTCACATTCATCACGTTTCATCATGTATAAGGTGATACCTGCAAGTCTGTCCTGAATCCTGAAGACTTACATAAATGACTGATAACATAAAAAAATGAGAGAAACATTTGATTCAGATGCTTTAGTAGAAAACAGTCTTTTCCTAAAAGTGTTTGGGAGAAAGAAAACACTACAGTTGAAGACAAAAACCTTCCTCTGCCTCCTAAAGATGGTAGAAATTTGACAAGAAGTTAAACACAAGGAAAAATAGTTAAAGATAAATTAAGTTTATATTATTCTGATATCAATAGAAATGTTGTGGATGAACCTGAACTGGCAGTTCATGTGAGAATACTGACGAAGACTGAGAAGCTGGAGCTCATCACCAGCAGTCCTCCAAGCGGATATCCAGGACTGACCTACAGTTACTGGCAAGGTTTAGTTGCAGTATTAGCTGCACACAGAGGTCATAGCAGACAATGAAGTGAAAGGATGACATGCTTTTATCATGCAAAGTGTGGATATGGTATATGTAAGCTATATATATGTATATATATATATATATATATATATATATATACACACACACTTATATATATATTGAAAAAACTTTTCAGCAGCATTTTACAACCTTAATTTAATGTTTCTGCTGCAGCCATAAATCCCATTTTGTCACAGATACAATTTATCTCCACCAGCTGGAGGATACTGATGCTGGTAATAGGTGTATTGCTGTTTTATATTAAATGCAACATAAACAGGGTTTGGGTAAGTAAAAGGCATCAGAACAATAAGATTTGAGCAGATAAATTTTGCAGGATGACTTTTAAGCCCTTAAGAGTACCAAACAGAGTCATCACAGAGTGTTTAATCTGTCTTTTTTTTAACTCTACAGACACCATAACTACAGAGACTTAAGCAGCAACTACATGGAGGCTTTGTGGATGGTCTCTGTCACCTTTTTGTCTATTGGTTATGGAGACGTGGTCCCTCACACTTACTGCGGTCGCAGCATCTGTCTCCTCACTGGGATCATGGTAAGTTAGATTGCATAGCAACTCCAAGTCAGATTGGCACTAACACCTGCGAGCAAATAGCACCTTGAACCCCAAATTCTGCCTAACAGGGAGCAGGCTGCACAGTGCTGGTGGTGGCGGTGGTTGCAAGGAAGCTGGAGCTGACCAGAGCTGAGAAACACGTTCACAATTTCATGATGGACTCCCACATCTCCAAGCAGGTGAACACCTCAAAATGAATCAGAATGAGTTTATCTAAAGTGATATTACTTAAATATGTCTTGTACCTCCCTATGTTTTGTTGTGTTTTCCAACAGTGTCCTTTCTTTAACTTTTGCACACAAATAGTATTATTGGCAACTGATACCAAAGCAAATAAAAATAAAAAAGGTTGACACAGGTTGACAACACGAGCAATTCTACATCTCGTTTAGATGTGAATGAGGAGTACGAGTCAAACCATCACGGCAGATGAGGGTTTACAATGTGTCAGTGTTATTCAGCATAGGTTGTAAAAACTGCACTTGTGCATAAATATGTAATAACTCTCTGTGTTCTTTCACCAGATAAAAATTGCTGCAGCAAATGTGCTGAGAGAGACTTGGCTTATCTACAAGCACACTAAACTGTCAAGAGAAAGAGACCACACAAGAGTCCGCATGCACCAGCGGAAACTCCTAATGGCTATCCACCAGTAAGAAACAAACTTCAGATCAATATGTTTTAAATTGTCCTCATTTTACATCATAAACACACCAGCACTCACCTTAATCAAATGATTATAATTAAATTATAATAAAATTATTTATTTTACACCTCACACCTACTTTGAACTTCATTTACTAATTTTAAATTAAATTTGAAACATATTTAGAATCCACCTAAACTTCGCTGAGACTTTAAGGTGAATTTGTGTTACTTTAAAGTAATATTTTGTCTTTTGAGGCCATAAATTCAAAGGAAACAAGGCCTATGACGTCGGACGCAACTGCTAGGGGTTTATCCCCAAACGCCCCAATCCTCCCTTTCCCCAATCCTCGAATAGACACAATACAATAATATAAAGACGCACATGTTCAGTCACAAAGCTCCACCTGGTGTTGAAACTTTGAACCAGCCCGGTATGACGTTAGGGTAGAATGCGTCCTGAGGTCATAACCTTTTATTTGCACTTGATTTGAGGTCAATGAGACAAATAGTTCCAGAGATATAACCAAAAATCGGATTTTTCGTGAATAAAGCGCCACCTGGTGGGGAAACCATAAATCCGATAATCGTAACATTTTATACAGATCGTCCTCTTGGGAACGTAAACAAGTACACCGAGTATCAAATTCTAATTGGGAAAATTGTTATCGCGCTCACAGGATATCCTTGACACTCCGCATTCGGGAACATACTTATTTAAACCTAATGTAAAAAAATTTAAAAACCTGCACACATGAAAAATCTGTAATTCCTCATACAAAGAAATTGCAGAAAAAAGCACACAAAGAAACATTTCTCAGGCCATCACATAGATTTTTACTGTTGTTTGTCAGTAGCTCTCATTTGGAAATCAGCTCTTGGTGTTTGGTATTAACAGATAATAAATATTTCTCAACGCTGAATTAAATATACAGCATGCTTCATATTGGCATTATTGGTCCCCCGAAGTCACAGAAATGAAAATATATTAAGATTGTCTTCGTCAAATGCATCTCCAAATCAGAAAGAGTAGTATAAATAATAAAACACGTAAAAAAAATAAACAACTAAACAAATAGCTGCCAAAACATAATTTTACTTTACATTTAATTTCTTTTCACTGTAATCTTTTAACTCTTTCTATGTCCGTTCCTTGATATTATATTTATTTTTAGCAACTGAGGAGTTTCTCCTGTTACTTTGTCAAATTATTTTCGTGGTGTTTTGTTCTTATAATTATATAATTTCTCCTGTAATGTTAAATTATTTTTTCTTCAGGCTGCGGAGAGTGAAGATGGAGAAGAAGATACTTGCAGATCAGACCAACACACTCGTGGACTTCTGCAAGGTGAGCGAGGCTGTCACAACCTCTGTACAATAACAACACTTCAACACTTAACGTGTCTCTTCCCTGCAGATGCAGAGCCTGATGTACGACGTGCTGTCAGAGGTGCAGGGTTGCAGGGGGGAGCTGGACATGCACATCCACAGCCTGGAGAAACACGTGCAGGAGCTGAGGGAAGGATTCAGGAGTCTGATGCCGCTGCTCTCCACCACTCTGTCCACGCAGAACTCCTCCATCCGCCACTTGCTCCGAGAGAGGGAGGTGAAGGAATGTGCAAGCATGAGTGGAACAGACCAGTAGCGAGGACAAAAAAGAGAAAGAGGACAATATGTATATTCTTGTGGAGTGTTCAACCTATGATGCAGCTACTATAGTGATGTTACTGTTAAAAATACAAGTGGGCAGATCTGTGATCAGAACGATGTAGAGGTTTTAAAAACTTGTACAGTATTATTAGAATAACAAATAGATGCATTTTCTGTAGTAAACGTGTAGAAATGAGACCAAACATGTTTTTATTTGTAAGCTATCTGCTAGAGGAGCCTTTTCCAAACTAGCGGTTCCAAAATTATTTTATGGGGCCATCGGATCATTGCAAAAAAAAGATACACATATACACACTACAAGTCGAAAGTTTGTGTGTGTGTAGTTACATTTATCAAATTTTTCAAAATGCAAAATGCAAGAATATTTGACATTAAAAATCGATATATTTTCTTGGTGAGAAACTTTGGACATGTAGATGTTTGCTACAGAAGTTAACTTTTAAAGTTTGATATTTTTTAGGCTTTACGGTTAGTTTGTGTCTTTGGGAGAAACTTTTTGGGGGTACTTTTTTAAAAATCCTTTTTTTGCCCCATGTGAGATTTTTGCTATGTGGGTGCATCACCACAGCTGCTAACATAGTCCACCAAAAACCACTTTATCCTCCTTATTTATGAAAATGCTGTTATCAGGCCTTACATTTAGAGGACGGCCACATGATAATCTGCATCATACAAGAGTTAAGTTTGGGAAGTTAGTCACAGTAAAATAATCTGAATCCAGGTTCAGATAAAAACATGTACAGATTTTTCAAATTAAACCCATTTCAATTTCACATTTTTCATTTTAGTTTGACAGAAGTGTTGCATCTTTTGTTAGCGAGCAACTTCATCTGTAACTATTCAGGTTTCTGATCAAATAAAATCTGCATCACCTAAGTTCCGTATTGTTCTATAAACATCTTTAATGACTTTGCCATGAGACTTTGCATTAAATGAGTCTACCGGCAGTGAAAACCCAAAACATTCCTTTAGCCAAAACAATGTTTTATTAAGAGAGACAGGGTTGGAGAGTGGAATTACAGCAACAACTGATCTGTTCACATGAAACACTGGAAATCCATCTGCTGCTCTGGTCTGGTTTCATTTCGGACCCTGGGCACTGCCGCCGCCTCGGATGCAGCAAACGCTGATATCAACCAGTCCATCCCCTCCTCTCCCTTTCAGCTCCGAGGAGAACAGCTAGTGCTGCTTCCTTCTGAATGAGCACCCTGTCGGAAGAGACAATGAGTCAGTCCGCTGCTGACAAAAGAGAGCTCCACAGGACAGAAATAATGCAGGCGGTGCACGTTGCCAGTGTCTGACACAGTGCTGACGTGCTTTTTCCATCATGTGACTGATGGGAGTCAACATCTTTTGCCATGAACACTTTATTTCACATTAGAGGTGGGAATAATACGAAGCAACTCCAGTGTTGACACATGACTGAACGACACAAAACCAAACGCCAACAGATGCTAATGAATAAATGTTCTCAGCCTTCGAAAGGGGGGAGCCATTGATGTAGCTCAACCCTTCTGCAAACTGAGGTTTATCTGGCACTGGAATGAGATTGGAAGACCACGAAGGAGGAAGTCCAGTCACTTAGCAGTGCGGCCAACTATTTCAAAACGTGTCAAATAATTCCTCTGAAATATTTAAAGCCTGGTTTATGTCATCACTTTCTAATAATACAAGTGTGTAATAAACATCCATCTTTATTAGCAGGGAAGCAATAAAACGCTTAGAAAAGCATTTTCCCCTGAAAGGTTATATCCAGTATTGGCTTATATACATAGCGACAAGTTTGGCATCAAAATTGAGGAGCAAACATAATGGATCAATACTTTAAGATATAGATAACGTAGCATAAACTGGAGGAAAAACGCTTTCTTGGTGCTAAATTGATGCCATCTCTTTCCATTCTAGTCCGACTAATGTTTTTTGCTGAATTTTCAACTAACTTTTAACATCTTTCTTCTAAAGCACCTTAAACATAAAAAAAACTGCTGGAAAAAGATACAACTAACCAGGTTAAAAAAGTAGCCTTTTATGATAATGATGAAACACCAGCTAGTTTGTACAAAGTTGCACAGAGCTACACACAAAGCCAACCACATCCACCAATCCAGGTTGATACTGACCCTCTGTGAGACGTGCTTTTCCTCCGGTGGGCTGACACAGGACTGTTGAACAGCCCACACACAGCACGACTGTCTGAGCGTGGCTGAACACTGTCGTGATCTTGTAGCATCCTAAAGAGACAACACATCCATTAACTTTGCAATCAATCCAATGCAAAATTCCAATTTGGTGTTTCGGAAGGAAGAGCTCATGTGGGTGTAGATAAAGTTGTACCTGGACATTTTACATCCATAAAGTAAGAGTTGGGACTCTGAACAAGACGTTTCTTCTTGTGCCTCCGTTTCTCCTCTTCAGGGGTTGGGTGCAACAAATCTTTTGCAAGCTGCGATGGAGGAAAAATAAAATGAGTGATCGTGAACTCAAGATATGCGTCAACAGAGGGAACCTGGAAAAAATGCTCGTGATAAACTGAAACATTTTTATAGCAATGCAATGTCTCCGTTAAATTTGTCTTAAATCTTAAGATTAATGCGGTTCATTTGTTATATCCCGCTTCATAACTGCTGCGTTGGCCTGATCGGGCTCCGATATTGGCCTATATTGCTTGGATAACATTTTAGACATACTTCAGATGTCTCGCGCAGCTGTCTTACTAGTAATAAGCTGACTAGTCTGTACCATAATTGCAAACCTTAAAACACAAATTAGGATCAAGTGTAATCATTACTTTTTGGATTTAATTTCTATGAAGCTCTGTTGGCTCCATGTTTGCGGTGTGCGCGCAGCCATCTTGTGTCACAATGCGCTCGCAACGTGCGTAGATTCTGTTAAAAACTATTATTTACGCTAATGTAAACCGAGTAAAATCACCTCCATTTGAATGACAAATATTTCATGTATGTATTTATCTCCATGATGGCTCTCTAACACTCAGATAAATGGTAAAATGGTCGTATTGCTGTGGTCCGTGCACACTTACTGGCATGTTGGCGAGGAAGTAGCCGCTGCCGAAAAGGAGGCATCACCGGAAGCGAGCGGCTCATATTGGTGGGTCCTTTGAGCACAATCCGGACGTGACGTAACCCCTCACGACTTGGCGGCCATATTTGTAAGGTCAAAATGTGTACAGTCACTGATATTCATACATTTCAGTTTACTGGATCTGTCTCCGTACTGGGAAACTAGGAAGTATCGTAGGAATTTTTTGTATTCAGTATCAGTCTGCATATACAAACATTTGGCAGATGAAATATTCAAAGGTGAATACAACAATACTAATATGCATTAAACACAAACATAAAAAATCTTTTAAGCTGTACAAACAACTGCCCTCAGAAAAGAGAAAGACAAATGAAATACTAAAATAAAATGAACTGATGCATAGGATAAGTCAATAATAAATTAAATAAGATTATAATACAAAAAACACAAAATATAGTGATTACTTACTGGAAAGAGAGTCCAGTGTCTCAGAAATGTCTGCATGTGGGACCCAAACCTGGACCGAAGCCACAGATTCTGCTTACAAGTCAGTGCCCAATCCGATGAAACAAATGTGCTCAACGGGTGTAGCTCAGGTGGAAGAGCAGTTGTTTTTCAACAGGAACGTTATGAGATCAATTCCAGGCTTTGCCTACATGTTGAAGTGTCCTTGGGCAAGACACAGAACCCTAAGCTACCCCCATGTGCCTATTGGGGTGTGAGTGAATGTGTACTATGTGGTCAACATGACTGGAAAAGCGCTATTTAAGAACAAGTCCATTAACCAAAGGATAATCTTGGCAAAATCTCTGAGCAGTATTGATACAACTTATTGCACAATAGAACAAAACCTGTCAAAGTATCTGTCTTGTAATTTGAGTTTTCACAAAAAATTGTTAAATGCAAGAATATTTTGTATTGGATATTCTTAATTTTACCGTAGTATTCTTTCCTTTGAGAGATCCCTGGTGGTACCTCAATAAGAACTGGCTCTCAATTGACCTTCCTGGTCAAATACAAGTTTTAAATAAATCAATGTTGAGTACTGTGTAACCTTAGATCTTCAGCTAAATGAAGAAGATTGGACGTGTATACAAACGTGCAACCTGGCAGTCCTATGCTATGCATCTGAAGTTACAAACTGTCATCCTGCTCAAAAAATTCAGTCACTAAATTTACAATCCTGAACCTCCATGCTGTTCCTTTATATGTAAAAGAAGCAATCGGAAATGTAAGAAAGGCAAATGTGTTTTTATTGTAAATACAACATCGGACGTTGTGTGATGTAGACATCTGTTTGTCCTGCATTATATCCCCTTGCCTTCCTCTTTTGGTTCAGAAGCAATTTTCATGTGAGGATCTGCATGAAATAAATAATGATTTAAAATTGTAAATTATAAAACAAAAACAGCAAACATCAGCCAGACCTAGATGGCACGAGTAAAACAGCATCAATTTAACACCAGGTAAGCAGTTGTCTCCTCCAATTTATGCTTTGCATGCATAAAACATGGGATATATATA
>JBAMHX010000019.1:17128885-17148954 GCA_037177515.1 Pseudomugil tenellus
ATGCCAATGATACGACCCTTACCCAAACAGACCAACATCTTTTCCTCGACAACAGGATATGTGAAATGAGAAGCTGCAGTCATGCTCTGATTGTATTTTGGCGGTTCACCACAGTTGCTGACCTGCCAGGTTGAGGGAAGCTAGCGTCTTGTTTCCAGGAAAAAAGATTTGTCCATCTCTGCAATGCGCCAATGGTTCCAGCAGGGGGTTCACTATCTCAACCATCTCTGGCTCCTTGAGAAGACAGAAACAGCATTGAAAGCACTGAAAAGTGTCACTGAAAACATTTGATAAAAATAAAATATTGCATCTTCCAGGTCTCCTTCAGGAAACCTGACTCATACAACTAGGGAAAAAGAAAACAGAAATGATAGTTGTACTCAAGTGTTTATAATAATCTGGTGTGTGACTGATCCTTTTTTACCTCTTGTGCAGGTAATTGTTTTTCTTTACCCCCCAGCTTTCCGTTTTTGTTTGGAGTCACCTTTGTGTCAGTGGCTAGGAGAGATTTAAAAAGACATTAAAGAGGAAACAATCAATGCTGTTTTAACAGGACAATGTAACAATGTGCTCATAAAGTGTTTATATGTAACAGTTACACTTCTTGTAAGACTTCTCTTTGTCAGCTGATTTATCATCTTTTCTGGATGATTCCTATAACAGATGCAAAAGAAACCCATTATCACAGATTTGAATTGAATCAAATTCAAAGTAAAATGCTATATTATTCCATAAGGAAACTAATAATGATGCAGTGCTTTTGAATGTTATTTTTACACAGATAATTAAATAGTTTCATCTAGAATAGACTATTTTATTTCATATAACCTTTCTTTGGGATGTGCTCTTGGTCTCCATTTTGAGGGCACCCTGCTGGTCTCCAAACACGTGGTCAGAGTCATTGCTAAGATAAGACTGCAAAAATAGAGTCAAATAATCCCTAAATGTATCTCATATTAAGTCTTGTGAGGGGCAGCTCTTACTGTTCAGGAATTTTTTTTTATCTGTAAGATTAGGATTACTTTTAAAGCAGGCTGGTCATTAATGCCACACTTACAGCCTGTGCTCTTTGCAGGAGCAGCTTCCTCCTCTCCTTGACTTCCTCATGAGTTAGAGCAAACTCACCAAGTACCTAGAAGTGGAAATGGTGAGCAGTGAATGCTTATTAAATTACACACATTACTTAACGCAATAAGCAGAATATGATTTAAAACATTTTAAACACTAATTTAAATGAATTATCTGAGAGTTAAAGTCCTGGATGTAAATGGATACCGTTGCCAGATGAGAAGCTCCTAAGTCTCCAATTTGATTGTTGGACAGTGAAAGAAAGAGCAAAGTACGATTGAACCGCAGGCCCTGAGAGACAAAACAGCAAGAGGACACCTCTCAGCAAGCACAATGTGGGACTTGTTGAAGGAAGTTCTGGGTTATACCTGTGCAACGTGTCTAGCACCTGCATCACCAATAGAGTTGAAGGACAAGTTGAGGGACAGAAGGTTCTTGTTGGCAGATCTGGCTGTTGAGAGAGCCAACCCAATCAGACGAGCACCTTCATCTCCAATCCGATTATTTCGCAGGGACAAGTGGGTGAGGCTTGACGAAACAATATCATTACATAAATCACATGTCTGTCACTGAAAGGCGAGTTTTTTTGTTGTTGTTTTGCTTGTTTGTTTGTTTTTGTTTACACACTGGTGATGAGAGACTTACACACTATCTTCAGACAGAAGAAGGTGAAAGCTTTTCTCTGGAAGAGGGTTGCCTTCCAGTGTCACAGACCTAGCATCAGAATACAGAGTAGATGAGGTGTAATCTGTATTTTAGAGCAGCTCAATAGCCTCTTCTGACACAAATGCTGTTTTCCTCACCTATTCTCCATCTCCGAAACATTTACATTTGATACAAGACAGAGAGCTTCAAAACAAACGCTCCCTTTTTGAATGACACAAAGTCGACTCACCTGAGGCTGGAGCAAAGAGATAGCGTGTTAATGAGGGAGATTACCATTGGATCTGTCAGTCCTGCCTGCCAAAACCTGCAAGACAGTGAACAGGATTACATAATCAAGAACCAAACAGCGACAAATGTAACCCTGTTTGCTGTAACAAGTGCATGTCTCTGCAGCTGCTCATTACTCACTGAAGGCTTTCTAGCTGGTTCATGGATGGAAGCATCATCTGGAGAACTTGGAAAATCTGCTCATTCACTTTCCAACCTGTGTATTTGTTATAAACTTTATTAGTATTTTCACAACAATTATTGCAAAAAGGCTGCAAAGCTCGGGCAGCAACAGTATTCTATTTAACAGAATAAAACATGTGGGCTAGGTGATTAGTACTGTAGCCTCACAGCAACAAGGTTGCTGGTTCAAGCCAAGGTTCGGAATAGCGGGCTCTCTGTGTGGAGTTTGCATCTTCTCCCATGGAAGTGTGGGTTCTCTCTGGGTTCTCCAGCTTCCTCCCACTGTCTAATAATGTGTGTGCGTAGTTAATTGGTCACTTTAAATCAGTGTTTCTCCATCCAGGTTCTCAGAACCCGCTGCCCTGCATGTCTTAGGTATGTTCAAACTCAAACACACCAGATTCAGATTAATTAACTTCCTTCTCAAGGTATTTGCCAGCAAGTTAACAAACCATTTATTTCATCCAGGTGGGTTAAATAAGAGTTACTTCTAAACTGTGCAGTGCAGTGGGTCCTGTGGACCAGTATTGAGAAACACTGCTCTAATCTGTTTCTCTGTGATGGACCGGCGACCTGCCCTGAGTGAACCTTGCCTCTCGTCTGAAATGAATTCAACGATATAAAAAATTAATGAATGAATGAAAAGACATCACTTTGATTATTCAAGTGTAAACATTAAATCACATGATTATAACACCTCGTATGGTGTACTTACCAGAAACCCTCATCCTTGTGGCACTGTGGGGGTCCTCATTCTCCAGCTTAACTGTTAAGCGTGGCTTATACCAGAGAGATACACCGTTTATCTGAGACTGGCTGTCATCTGTAGGTAAAATTAAGCTTATTACAAATGAGCAGCAGCAAGATCATGAATCAAAATGAGTGTGTAGGCGTATATTCCAAATAATAATCTTTACCAAGACAATTTCCATTGAATGTATGTCTTATAGATTCATTTATATTGGCAGTACTAGATACATTTAATCTGAAAATTTGTAATAAATATTCCATCATATGTTTGCTTCTCTACTCAGAACAGGAACTGGTCTTACTTACCAGTGTCTCCTTCTTCAGTTTCAGCGGTGCAGACGGTTGGAACATCTTTTATGTCCAGAAAAGCACAAAGCGCAGGGAAGTCAATCTGCACATTCCCCGAACACTGATAATCATCTGTAGCATAGTGTAATTAATAAAAAAACAAACTTTACAAAATACAGCAGAGGACAATGTTGCTTACTTATTGTCTGAGGAGGCAATGTTTCCTCTGGAGTCGCCCCTGTGTAAACACATAGTAACTTAAATCTTCAATAACCTTGAAATGCAGATGAATAGGTTGTGTCATTGAAATAAATACTGCCACTGTCTCTTTTAGAGACAGTCTTTCTTATATCAGCAAGGCAAAGACAAGAAACATTCAGCATAACTCTCAAGATGATGTCTTTCTCTAGTAAATGCAAACATTTGAAGCATTTTGGAGCATAAAATACAATAAAAAAGTACCAAACTGCTAAGCAGTTAGTTCTTTATATTGGCTGAAATGGAAAAGCATTTCCTTTTCAGAACTATACTGATGAACTTTGTCCGTTCCTGAATAAAAGACAAGGAAATTAAAATAGCAAAGTTGGTTGCTTGATTTTAAATAGAAAGGTAAAACAACATAGCAGCAGCTTACAAACACATTACTAGTATCCTTCATGTTGAGTGTGGATGTGTGTCATCAAAGCATGCTAAGTATGGCTAATAGGTATGTCTAGAATATCTTGTTTTTGTTGGTGTTTAGGACGGGCGTGAGAGTAAATAAAACTGGTCAAATCGTACGATATGCAATAATTTGGATTTACTTCTGTCGTAAAGAGTATCTCCCAATATTTATACTTGCCATGCCTCTGTTTACTACTACAACATGGGCATACATAATTTGTAAATCACCGTAATCACCGTAACGACAACAAAAGCACTTGCATTTTTGTAAACATGCTGGTACTTTCTTGAAATTGCTGGCAACCTTTTCTGATATAATATGTTTCCACCTCTCTCTTTACTGCACTATTTCTATTTTATTAAGCATATAATAAAAACTCTCCATATTGCCAGAGGCTTGGCCTATTCAAACGACAATTTAAAGGTAAATAGTGGTCGCAGTTACATTTTTGGTAGCTTGTTAATATTGTTTAAGGGCCTGGAAGGATTAAATATTAAACTAACCTCTGTTTTTCAAAGCCTCATCTTCGATTAGCCCTTCCTCTTTGATGGATTTTTTTCTAGGCATAGTTTATATCTTTACAGACGCTAAACCATTTTAAAGTGTAGCAATAAGCTAATAAATTGAACCGAAGAGCAAGCGAGTTACGATGTTACCTGGGTAACCAATTCAATAGACGCGTTAAAATATCGCGAGATTTACTAGCACTCACCTTTGCAACGACCCTTGAGCCAAACTACATCATACAATTAAATGTAGTTTTTGTGTTTTTAAAGTTGTTAATGGCACCCATGAATATTCGTAATTACTTCTCATTTACCTTGCCAATATTTTCCACAATATTGCCAGAGTTTAGATTAAACTCCTTGCGTTCATACATTCAGTTTCCGAGCATTGACTGTTTCAGAGACAGGAGACAGGCTAGTTCCAGACTAAAATGCCTTTTTATAGCTTTAGACCTGCAGCAAGACTGCTTGTGGACAGGTGAAATCCAATTAAACCTAGGTTGATTTTAAGATAAACAATTGTCCTCAAATGTATGCATACCCATCCTTTAAAGAAAAGGAAAATTCTGAGTCCCTGAAATAACTCAAGACTGAGAAACACCACTTTAGAATAATTGTGTATTATTTTTGAGCACTAACTCACTGACATCCACCACAAATCAATTAAAATATGGATCAATTATTAATTGCATCCTGCTCTGCTGAATCCCTACATATGTGGGAGGTGTGTGCATGATTCCAATGTTTCACACACTGACCAGATACTTAAAGAGTTTCAACAATGAAACTGAAATGTGAAAAAATGAACACTAATATGGTTGCCATGATGCTAACAGCATTGGTACCCAAAATGAAAAGATCAGAAAACATCACCAAGTATATTCACAATAATGTAGTGCTTTTTTATTAAAAAACAAACAAAATAACAAATATAAAACAAAAAGTAAAAACCAACAGCATTTTTCATGACTTAAGAATCATAATTACAAACTTTTAACGAGTGGAAGAAGTTTTTTTTTGACAAACTGTACACATCACAAAATGTCAGCCAGTCTGCCATTTACAATGCTTGCATCTTATTTTGTGATTGTCTAAAAATAACTAAACAGATCGCACAAAACGCACAAATACAAGGACGAGTATTATACAATGACTGCTATCACAAAACGGAACCGTTTCCTACTTGAAAGAAAAACAAAAATAATAGCATGATATTGGGCTGACAGGGTTACTTTTTGTTTCTGTCACCATTTAAAAATATCATAACATTTTTATGTTGCTTTGTTTTTTTAGTGTTCAACACTTTGCAGCAAAAAACAAGGAGTACATCTCTCCTTAAAAGTAATATTATTAACAAAATTCAGTGACAAAGGTGTGGTTGCTGAGTCACTGTCATGTCCCCAATGCCTTCTGTGTCCGTCTGACATTCTTCACGCTCATGCAGTACATAGATGAACTTAATTTATAGGCAACGAAAAATCAGCTTAAGTTTTATGTCGTCAGGACAGTTGTGGTAAGATTTTTCTGGACATTACAAAAATCATTTTCCTCTGCACTTAAGTGTCTTCATTATAGTAATACAAACGGAAGAAATTATATTATAATAATCATAATACATTTAGGGCTGAGTCCTGTACAGTACAATTATAAACAAAATCCATTTTCAAGATATTGCTTTTGGAGACACTCCTCAATGTAAAGTGTGTATATGTACATAACTTGGCACTGTACAGCTTCCTGTTCCCTCCCTCCCCTCCATCGGTGTTTCATTCTCTACACTTTCTGTCAGTTTACCACATGGGGGACATTGCAGGCCATCCCTTTTTAACAGAGGCATTTGGGAAAAAAGAAATCTCATCAAATATCACAATTTCTTTTTAAAACATTCTCCATGGCAACCAGGAACATAGAAGACAAAAAAGATCAAACCCCCTCCCCATAATCCCTCTCCTTCTCTAAATATACAGTATACACCCCCCCAATCCCTCCCATCTCACAGAATATAAGAAAATATGACCATCACGATACATTTCATGTTAAGTATTGTTTTCCATAGTTTTCTTAAAACTGTTAATTGCCATCGAGCCCTTAATTTTTTTTTCCTTTTTTCTTTTTTAAAAAGGTAAATTTTCATGAAATCTGTCAGACACACAATAAGTGTGTATGCACGCACGCATACTAGCAGGCAAGGCAGTGGGAGAGCACAGCTGTGTAAGGCATTACAGTTGAAGCTGGCGTCCCCTCCCCTCCCCGCCTGATTTAGTTAAGCTGGTGAATCATGTTACTTCAAAATAGAGGGGCGAAGCTGACTGCCTCACGAGAAAGTAAAAAATAAAAACAGGACACTGTGACTGACAAAAGCGCACTCTCAATCCTCCCTCTCCTTTTTTTCTTTATCTCTAAAAACAAACACACCACAGGCTTCTTCTGTTCCTAAATGAGTTACTACAGTATAACAGGAAAAGGTAATAGACTCTTTAACTTGCTTTTTTTCACTGCATCTTCCAATACTGTGAGTGTTAGTGTGTTTCATTATAGATACATTACAGAGCTTAACAATATCCACGGTACCAAAAGTGCAGTTCACCATCCTTGTTCTCTCTTTCCTAAGAGCAGCATCTGAGCACACCGCTCAACTTCACGCTCATTTAACATTTTCCTATGATGAAACCCCGCACCCCCAGCCCCAGCCTTGGTGCAGATATTCTCATATTTGTTACATTTTGCCACTGCAGCTATATCCCACTAGGGGGAACAATTCTTCAGCATTTGTCCTGCCAAACTAAAAAAAATAATAATAAAATAAAATAAACCACCCTCTAACCATTCCTATTCAGTACCTGTTGATTTATTTCTGATGCTTCCTAGTGGATTACATCTACCCATGTTTGTAATGTTCTATGCATTTAAGTGCATGGGTTTTTTTTCCTCCTATGTTCAGTTTAAAAAAACTTTTGTTGCATGACACTACTTAAATAAGCAGGAAATCTGGATCAGATCTCTTGTCTTGCTCCTTGAGATCTTAATGATCTGAAACTGCCGTGGAGTCAGCATTTCCAAACCCCTTCCATCTTCTCAGAGTTGAGATGATAGTCTTTGGAAGAGGTAAAACTTGTAAAGCACCCAGCCCCAAGGATGCATAGGGGGTAAAATAGTTGGATGACCGACAAGCTCTTACTCTAGCTGTTTCTCCATTTTATTTGCCTTTCTCACGACAGTAAAAGGCAGCATGCGTGACAGGCACGTAGAAGCGTTATTTTCTGCCAACAAAATCTCCAAATCCAAGCGTCCGTCGCCGTAGCCGCCGGCCAGCTCCTTCCTCGAGGAGATAAGTGACATCAATAGCTAGAAAGTGGGGAAAAGACAGAAAGAATTAGATAACTGAAAACTTGAAAAGACATGTCAGATGAAGGAAACAGTTAAGGTTATGATAATAAGTTTGTCAAAGTTGGACACATTATAGGGTTACAGATGTGTTAACATGGAAATACAGGCACCACAGATGCATACTTGTTCCTATTGAAGTGTCCCCTGGAATGAAATCTAAACAAACAGGTATTCCTTTCTAGTGCTGTCCAGTATTTCACGTCCTCAAAGATGCACAGAAAAAAATTAAACAAAAAACCGAAGATGCACAAGATCTTAAAGCTGGTTTGGCTTTAACTGGTTTGGAACGTATGTAATAATTTGCTATGCAATTTTTGCATTTCCACAGGTAAAATTGGGAAGGGTGCCAGATTATCTGATCCGTCATACATTTTTTAGCTTCCATTGTGGTCCATATTTTACTAACCCAAAAGCAGGAATAAACACTTCCTGTGCGAGTCAGCATTATTAATTAAGTGGCAACAGTGTCATGATTAGAAATGCCAGAATTTTATTGCTCTTTAAAAATACAGACCAAGAAGAGAGAAAAAAAAGAAATTGCTGGAAGTTTACAAAGATCGTCTCTTAATTTTTTCGCATTCTTCAAGAATCAAGGAAGATGTTGCTTTGCTGTAAAATCACACCGTTACGCAACTCCCGCATTTATGCTTAGCCATCCATACGCCACCTAACGGTTAAAGGTGTAGTTGATCACAGAAACGCAGCAGAGATCAGGATTTACTGAACCACACCAGACCTTCCTGTACCAGCTCATGGTGGACACAGGCCTTAAGACACCTCAGTTACACCAGTTTGTAGGCTTCTTATTTCATAAATAAGCTTAAATTTGGGGTGGAAGAGCAGCAATAGCCAACATGTATGCATAATGCATCAAAGAAACCCTCATTTATCTGTTGACCTACCCCCCTGCTTTGTTCCCGGTCCCTCACCATTCTTGCTGGGTGTTCTGTGCAGCAGATCCAACAGAATCTTGTTGAGCCGCTCCCTCTGGGCCTCTCTCCTGCCCAGAGTTGGATGATGAAGAGGTGAGGAGGCTGAAGACAATGGGAGTTCAAGCATTTCTCCTATCCTTTCACTTGAACCTTCTTCCAGCTCCTTGTGAATCTCAGCCTCCTGTCCCTCCTCTTCCTCCTCATCTTCATCCTCGTCTCCTCCTCTTACACGGTCGGCTTGCCTGGGTTTGGCTGAAAGGTGTTGAGCATCCTCTGGAACCATGTCTATGTCATCCTCTACTTCTCTTCCATCTTCCGTCTCGGGTGGGAAGTCCTCACCCCGGTCGCATGAAGAGCCGTCATCTTCGCAGCCTTCTGCGTCTTTGGGTTGTTCGCTTTTCCAAGCCGATCGGCCGCCATTCCTCTTATAGTTGTCAGGAACATAATGGGGCTGGAAGAGTTTAAAGTAAGAAGACTTTATGTAAGAAATAGTTTTTAAGCTACTTTAAGTAATAAAAGTAACACAGACACCTTCTATGAAGTGAACTTAAAAGTTGATTAATCAATCTAGCGAATCAAGTCATTTTTATTATTTGAATAATCTCCCAAATCCTGTAGGATTAGGTTTTACAAAAAGTATTATTTGCCATCTAACCTGAAGTTTCTAAACTGTGTACACCTGAGAGAAAATTACAAAGCAGGAATTTCACTGTGGTTTCACTGAAGGCAACAATTTTTCAATATAATTTTCCTCATTTGTTTCTGGTTTTTCCCACTTTTACCTGTGATTTTGCTGCAGGTTGAATAAACCAGATTAGGAAAATGAGGAACTGTAATATCAATTTTATGGGTTTTTTTTTTATTACTTTATGTCTTTTATGTTTATAAAACAGTAAAAGATCTCAGTGTAACTGGACCATCCAGGCAGGGGCTTCATCAATCTCACCAAAAAGTCTCTTTTAGGTGCGAGTCGCTTGGGGAAGTGGTTGAAGGCATATGGCTTTGTGCAGACTGGGTAGCGGTTACGATGGATCTTGTAGAACAGGTGGGCCGACTTGTCCAAGCGGTAATCACAGATGTAAACATCCTGCTCTTTTACACCCTTCGGCCGTCCTGTAATCGGAAAGTTTTCTATTAACTGTAAGCTGTTGTAATTACGACGTCTACTTCAAAAAACAAATGTATAAATGTAGTGAATGAAGCTCATGGCTCATTTAAATGCAGAGCTAAAACCAAATCTGTCAACACTGTCCTTCCTATTCACATTGTGTGTGAATAGGAAGGACAGTTTAGAAAGGACATATACGCTTCTTTGCTCCCATATGTGGGAGCAAAAAAGCATATAAGCAGCAGACACATCAACAGCAATCTTCTAAAGCACCACTAATTAAAAAAGGGTGAAAAGATAATCTAATATAATAAGAGTATGTGTTATCCCCTTACCCTTGCAGTAAGTGTAAAGATCAAGGACACAGCAGGTGCCCACCACTGCCTCCAGGGGGATGATCTCATACAGTGGCATGCGGAACAGCTCATTCTGGTAGAAACGCCGGGATGGTGAATGATGAGTCTCGTGAGGACGGAAGTAGTGATGACCAAAGGCAAAGCGCTCACCCCTTCAGATTTTAAATAAGACGCAAGGAAGTCAAATATCAGGGAATTTATTAAAAACAATAACAACCTAGAAGCATTTATACAAAAATATGTCTTGTTGTTTTAAATGACATATAACTTTATATCACACCCTGCAGTACATCATGCTGGCTGTTGGGATTGTACAGCTGAACTTACTTTTCATTCTTCCAGAGCTTCTCAATTCGGAAGATGTCGAGTTTGTCTCTATTGATGTGAGACAGAAGACGATAGGACTGCCTGACAGGCTGCCCTTCAGGTGTACGCCTGCTGTCTCTCATCAGATAAACACAGTCACCTTCAAACAATACACACACCGAGAGGTTATCCGTGGAATATTTCCCAAGAAACTACCATGTCATTTATGTCTACAAAACTACACTACATTGAAAACCCCAATTTAGCACGAGATTCACTCCAACACAGAGGTACAATGCTTGAACAGATTGATTTGACATTTTGATTCAGTGCTGGCCATAAGTCTTAGCAACATGAGCGAATGTGATAGTCATTTCTATTGTTATGCTACCTTGGTGCAGGAGCAGGTCATCTCTTAGGAGACAGATGTAGTAGACAGAGCCTGCCTGTGCATAACTGGGCTGTGGTATCATTGGAACCTCCTATGTTGACAAGATGCAGGCAAAATTAGGCTGATGATAAACTGGACCTTAAAAAGAGACATTAGTATAACCTTAATGGCTGCTACAAAGTAATGAACATACTCTGTCTACAGGCCGAGGCTCACACTGCTCACACAGGTAGTGTTCCACCTCTGTCTCCAGTCGCATGCAGTCAAAGTGCTGCCACACCTAGAACAACAAAATCACTTTTTTACATAAAACACAAAACAACCAAACTTCACTGCAGATTACTGGTCAGCTGGTGTTTTACAGAACCACAGTATGTTTCCGAACTAAAATCTCATCATCTAAAAATAGCAAACACTATTCAAGGACCTACTGCTCCCTCTCCTTGGAAAATCTCCTTGACAAAGTACTAGGTGAAGTCCCAAGAGGAGTTTGCAGACTTGACCAAGTGTAAAATATCAGCCAGAGAGAACGATGCTTGTTTTTAAGCAAGTAGGAAAGTTCCATCATTTCTTACCATACACTTTTCACATTGGATCATCAGGCCTTCGTCCTTGTACATTCCACAGATACAACGGATGACGTCGTCATCCTTGTCGTGAGACCCTCCACCGTGATGGTGGTGTCCATGATCACGCTCCAGTGAATCTGAGCTGTCTGCTTCACTGGCAGTCTCACCCACAATCTCATCAATCTGGACTGCAGCTTCATGACGAGCGCTGTAGTAGGCTTTCCTCAGCCGGCAGACATCCCTGCCTACTGATGACTTCCTACCATAATATTTCTGATGGTTGAAGAAGATGACAGTTGGAAATGAGGGTGCTTTCTTTTTAATTTTAATAGAAAAAGTCAAAACACATTTAAAAGTAATCAATTCACAAATAAATAAACTCAATGGCTCTGTAACTGATGGTGGTGAGAAAGTCTTGCAAAGCACATAAAGAGATGATATGTGTCCGACATAAAGACAGAGGAGAGCGCCTTTGACCCTGAACTAAACACTCATAATTAAGTCCAGATTTTCTGCTGATCAACCTGCAAGTTTCCTGTAGGGCAAAGGTCACTGACACAAAATGATACATTTCACTGACAATAATTTAAAACAGTCTACAGAGGGCAATATCCCAATAATCATTACTCCTCTCACTTTTTTCCAATTGTTAAAATGGATCTTGGTATTTAAATTTATATTTCTACTTGAATCTCCTCTGACTGAAAGACTAAAGTACCATCAGAGTTTTCAAGTGGCACTTGTTGCTAACCTATACAGATGTAAATCAAAAGGGTCTGCGACTTGTATACAGACCTCTCAAAATGTTAAATCCAATTTGGGTGCATGATTAAGACTAAACTAAACTAAAAGCAATGACAGGGTAAGCAGAATGAATGTGATGGAAGTGAACAGTAATAATAACAATTAGTTCAATTAGGTTTCTTATTTATTGAGCTTTGTTTTTATGAACAGGCTTGCAACTTTCTACTGAATCCCTGAGAGCAGGATGCTGCAGGAGCCTTATCCTTCATGTAATCTGCGATGCAGATCTAAAAAGCTGACAAACCTTTAATTATGCATGTAAATATTTTCAAATATTAGATGGTGATCAGTGTGATAATATGATTTTGGCTCTTTGTCATATATTCATGACTGTTGGTAATGGATTTATCCTTTACTGCTGTTTAACTAGCTACTGCTTTTGCAGCAAATTCCCCTGGTGCAATAAAAGCACCCCTTCAGAAGCTGGACATGACTATTTCTGTGTGGCTTCTTAGTCATCTAGATCAGAATAATCCTGAGACCTTTGAAAGGACTTTTTCTAGAGGATGTTTCCCACCTCATTCTGGAAACTAACTAACTGGCTGCTGGAGAAATCCAAGCACTAAATCTCTAGTGGAGCCCAACTGGCTCATATTTTTAGATTAGTTTCTTAACTTACTAATACAAAACTCAGTAGGGCATCTACTTAAAGCTCATGCAATAATCACATAGAAGAAAACACATGCATAGTTTCCATCTTCACTTAAATTTCTTCTACATTGCCATGGTCACCAGATTAATTAATCTAATCTCAGTAGTTCACAGAAATTCTGTCAAATACAACTGATGCACAACTGATTTTTATTTCCTAATTAAGTTAATATTACAATGAATTAATCTTACTCATCATATTTTAAAAAAAGGAATGTCAAACGCTCTATTTTTGTACCAACATGTGATGTTAATCTGAAAGAGAAAGGAGGATCATTATGGGTAACAGCTGACAGGACACCTGCCTACCTCAGCATTGCGAAACACTTTGAGCATGTCTGTGTCAAATGCTTCCACTGTCTTATAATGGCCAGTGAGGATTTGCTTCTCAATGGTGCTGAGATCCAAAGGGTCAGACACCTTCTCATAGTACTGGCTGTTCCTGATAGCACACAAAGACAAGAGCATTAGTCGATCACTCATCATCATTTTCAAAGGATAAAGTCAAAGGTTCTGTTCCATAATTTTGCCCACCAAATCTGTATATATGACAGCTTAAGTACCATAATGAAATGAACAAAGTGCTATTACTGTTTTAACTGATTACTATCAGTTGGTGGAGACTATGAGATACTGGGAGGAGAAGCAACACACCAACCCACTCATGGCTCAATTGTGTAGCAAAAAAAATAAATAAAATGCCACACTATGTGGGTACTGTACACTGAAAGATTAGATAAAGTTACAGTGTTATCTGGAGAACAGATAAACATTATGAATGTATCAGTCAACATGAAGGTTTGCAATCTTACCTCTTCCTGGATGGGAGGTTCACGAGTGGAGCAGCTAGTGTCTGGCCTGTTGAGTCTGACGTAAAACAAAACAATTACTTTCCTGTAATCATTTTTTAATCATTGTACCTTATCGGATGGTGGTTATGAGCATCTAGGCATTGAAAGATTTGTTTAAAATGCCAGAGCAAATCAGGCTAAAGGTCAACATAAGGACATGAAATATTATACAAATAGACATACTGTCTATGTCCTGAGACAAACCCTTGTAGCTGGTGATCATGTCACAAATCTCCTTGAAGATGTGGGCGAGGCGTGCAGTGCGTGTGACCTCTGTGTTTTCTTCAGCAGCAGCGAGTCTTCGTGTGCGGACCGACCGCGACGTCTGCAGAGCTGAGAACTGCGTCAGGAACACATCTGGAAACACAACATGACTATTATGTACAACCTGAGCTAAATATGCTATTTACAGTTAATACACTAATAGTCATCTTGCCTCTGACGTATTGTCTTCAATAAAAAACTTTCTTGACTAGTCAAGTTGGATGATGAGCTTCTGGACTCACCTGACTTGATGTTGCCATCATCACGGATAACTCCTCCCCATCGTGTATACACAGAGAGGCTGCTTGCATCCCTTTCTCTCTCACTTTCTCTCTTCTGCAGTTCCTGTTTCTCCCTCATCTTCTCCCAGTTCCTCAGGAGGAAAACTCTGTGGTTCAGCACAAACTTTCTGGTGATTGAGGGAGAGAAAATGTGAGTATTTTCACTCCTACGGATGTTTTCATACGGCTCAACTTGTGTCTGTACATGCATTTGTTACTATAAAATGGGGAGGATTGTTGTTGCACCTTCTAAAAACACTGGCTTGACAGAGGAACACAAATGTGGAAATTTGTGACTAGATTTGTGTGTAGAACCTGCTGATCATGTTTTCAGAGCAAGCATAGCATGCTTGGAGTTTGCTTAGGGTTTGTTAGTAAAATAAATGAAGAAAGAAAACCAAATTCTTAGTTTTTAAACCCTGCAAATAGTTTGTAGACTATGTACTTGGATTTATAAATTACATTAGAGAACAATGTATAATGCTAATGTGTATGAAGGCGTTAAACACTGCTGCAGAAAGACCACTACCAGCAACCACCAGCAACAATTCTAACTTATCAGATCTTCCATAGCTGGATTTAAAGCTCTACAATGCCTTGTGAAAGAGATCTTAAGCCATCAACCCTATAACCTTTAATCCAAAGCACAATTTGTACAAAATATATAAAAAGGATGAATGAAAAAACCCATACAATTTGGAAGAAGATTACAAAAGACCTTAGAATTAGTTGTCATCTTAGTTAATTTATTTCTATAAGCTTTACAGACAGCATGACTGTGTTAAACTGTGATTATCATTGATATATCATTTGTGTGGATTTACTTCTCTCTGTTGGACATGGGCTTCATGATGAGATGAGGATAAAACTTGTTGCTGTCACTTGACTCTTCCTCCTGAAGATATAGAAAGTTGCATTAACAAGACAAAACCAAGTTTTCATCTTAGTGAGAAATATGTATTAGCATATTAACAACATAGCTGCACCTGTCTTCCAGCAAATCTAATATGAATTTGTCAGCTTACTTTAAGAACGTCAACTTAAAGCACCAATTATTATTGTTCAAACATGTAAAATACAATAGTATAAGCAGTTAATTACCAGTCATAAGAGTGAATTTTAATTCCAGAGTATAACCTTTCATGTATGCCAAGTTTCTTATTTTTTAAGAAACTTTGTGGGCCTCTGAGAGCATCAAAGAGGCATTTATGGCTTACATAAGTACTGGACCTGATATTTTATATAAGCTATAGAACAATACTAGTCTTGGACACATCTTTTATTAAACAGGCAATAAGTTATGCAGGTCACACCAGGTAAATGTATTTTTCTCTGAATTCTCAGCAAAATTGTAACTTTTCCTTCACAGAAGTATGAACAAGTTATAACTAAAAGTTATTAAGTTACAATTAAGTTCACTCTTAGTTCTTCTGTTTATTTGTCACCCACTCGTTTCTTGAGTTGATGTTTCGACTTTCTCTTCTCTTTGAGACGACCCAGCCGACGAGCCCCTCCTGTTTTTCCAGGCAAGCCGTTTATACGCTGGCTTTTCCCTCCGATGATGCCTCGGCAGCTCTCTGATCCACATTTGCACACTTGCTGTAGAGGTAAGCAGAAAACAGGGCCAACACAAAGAAAGAATATTTAGTGTGGGAAGTCAAAGAAAACGCTTTGCTTTGACAGCAATGATATGCCTCAAACTTTGTTTTTATTTATATTTTACAAATAAAAACTCTAATTCGCTAAAATTGAATTTTAATACATTTTTTTATACATTTCTCCCATTATTGTTTTCAATAATTGCTAAAAATGATAGCATAGGACATGAACTTGTTTCCTGAAGGAGGTTGTTTGTCAGAAAATGTTTCCAAATCACTGATCTATAAAGTGGAGAAAATCGTCACTGGGGCTTCACCTGCTCTTCTGTATTGAAGGAATGGAAGTTGTAGTCATAGGTGAGTTCTGTTCCACTGCTGATGTCCTTGAGAGCAAAGAGACCAATCCTGTACACCCCATTTACAGACCTAAAAAACAGAAATCAAATCACCAAAATGACATCTCAAAGGAAAACATTCAACCCTGTAAACATGTCAATTTCAAGTAAGAGAAAACAAGATGTTTAGGAAGACATTTTAACATTTTTACCTAGTTTAAAGTACATTCAGACCTGTTTACAACTTAATGATTCTTCATTTTTGAAGAATGAATTTAAACTGCTGAAGTTGCTCTGACTGGAATTAATAAAAATACGTATCCCTTGCCAGATGAGTGTCAAGGTTTATGTGTTTTGCTTTACTTTGATTTCTTTTTAGTATCTGTTTTTTTAATTTTGCATTTGGTTTATCTTATTTTGTACTGCCACACCCTTGTATGTCCTGCTCTCTTTGCTTCGTGTTACATGCACACCTGATCTCACTTTTCTGAACTAATGCACTCCTTGTTCAGTTAGTTCTCCTCCTCAGTGCTGATTTATCACTACAAACGACAATTTAAAAGTGTCAAAGAGACAAAGATAAAACTTCATCCTAAAATTGAGTTATCTTCATTATAAATGTACACCTCCATCTCTAGAATGTGTTTCAAAGACAAACTAAATACTTTTTCAAATAGAAAAAGCCAATGTTGCAAACAAAACACTTAAATTTCTGGTATCTGGTCCTCTAAAAATAAAACACAATACTCTGTTTGCCCTCCATTTGATAATTTATTCCTTCTATGGGGGTAAAATGCTGGCTCAGCACATTGTTTTCAGGCACTACAGCTGTATCTGAGGACCGGCTGCATATAATCTCTCTTCTGCGGTAAGATGGATGACTCGTCAGGCTTTGTGCTGAAAATCCTCCACCCTTGTGGAGTCTTATTTCAGTTGAGCTCCTCCACATCAGGTACTCATATACACAGGCTGGTGCACTAGATTATGAGCTGCCCTATGCTGGAGCACACAACTATTTAAAGACATTGGCTGTCTACAATCCTCTGAGGGTCAAATGGTGTTGACACGTGCTGCACATTCACTAACAATTGAAGTAAGTTACAAAGGGAGGTCTGCTTAGCCAGGTCTCAAACTGCTGTGAATTCAGCCATGCTGTGAGAACCCCTCAGGAAACAGGTGAACTGTTTTGGCAAGGTTCAAGGACTTAAAGCCATTATAGTCTGCAAACACTGGCACGAAGTGAGGTGATCTCATCAGATTACTACCACACAACCACATTAAAGAGGTTGTAGTTTCAAGGTACAGCCTTCTCATTTTCAGTGAAGTGAACCTGCTCCATGTGTTTCTTTGAAAGCTATTGTGTAAATCACCCAAACCAGAGCATAAAACGTTGCCTTGTTTACACTGTTACGACTTAACAATGTCTCAGGTTAAACTGGTGTAGTGCAAGTCCACACAGACACGAATACAAATAGATACACTTACAATTATGCCAGTAGACTAGATGCAGAAGCAAGGGTTTTTTGGGGGCTGATAAATCATAGAGATAAATTCATTTGAATTTATCTCTATGATTTACACATTTGGGGCATTTCTGGTGTCTCTGTTTGTCTCTAACAGAGGGAAAAGGAAACCGCAGAGCTTCAACAAATAGGAACGATAGAAGTTCACCAAATGTTTATGTTAACAGCCTGTTCTGGCATCCAGCCCAATGCCATTGGGTGACAAAAATGCTTAGAAAATAAAATACTTTAATAACCAAGCATGAGCAGTTTCCAGTCTAATTATCAGACATACTCTTTTTTTAACTTTTTGTCCTTTGTAACTGAATTAACCTCCAAAGTGTCCTGATATAGTAAACAAAATGAACTTTTAGAGCTATTTGTCATCACATCTTAATAAATATGGTTTATACTGGGTCCACCTGCAAGTTAAATCTCTTATCTTGGTTAAAAACAAAAAGCAAGGTTGCTTTGACACCCACCACTTCTGCATCTCACAGTTGGGTTCACAGCTGTGGTTTATGAAGCGTGCCTCATTGCCCATTCGGTAGCTGTCAATTACCATGCCACTATCCAGGTTCAGGCAGTAATGGCCACTGTGGGAGAAGTACTGCTCCATCATACGGCTCCTAAAACACAGTGAATATGAAGCAGCAGAATAAAAGAGATTATACATCATCTCCCAGATGAAGGTTGGCCTAAACTGAGTGACGGCAGGAAGAATATACATATATTTTTTACATCTATAGTAAGTGACAATCATCTTGAAAGCTATCTCTGCACAGTAAATGAGCTGGTTGTCTCACCTGAACTCCTGCTCACTAACCACTTCCCCCAAGTACTCAATGATGAACTGTCCAGAACGGAGACTCTCCTTAGTGCGTATGCCCCAACCCTTTCCTTCGGCACGGAATCGCTCCAGACACTGAACCCACTCGTGCCTCTGGATGTGCTGGTTGTCACATTGATCACCACATGGACAAGTGCTGGGAGAGCACTCTGCAAAGCTCATCCTGAAAAAAATAAGACAAGGCTGTGACTGACATTTCTTAGTGGTTTGAACATCATGCCTGCCCTTAAAAAAATCATTGATTGCAGAGAGGTCATTTTTTAAATATATCATCATCAGTTAATGACAGATATGTGAAAAGGTTCCTCATATACTGATGGAGATCATTACCTATTCAGACAATCATCCAGACAGCCTTTTTCAGTCTGTATCTCAGGAAGTCTGCAGTTACAGGTAGTTGTTTCATACCCAGAGAGAGGCTTCACATCTACATAGACATCTGAGACACACAATCAGAGGATTACCATTTCACATCTAGGCTTTTTGACACATTTACAACATGTCATTTCTTCAATTCCTGTTTAAAATAAGATCATGCGAGTGATAACAAAATTAAAAAGAAATATTTGAAGCAACCAAGGTAACAGCAAAGCAGATATCAGTGAGTGAAGTGCCACAGAATAGTGTGGAATTAGTAGCAAGAAAGCACGTCTGAAATCAGCAGAACAAAGCCAGTTACTCACTTGATCTTATCTTTTTATAAAGGGGAACATCAGGCCTCTTGTAAAGCTGAAAGGCAAAGGTATAACAGTAAAAACAAAAGTTTAATGACAAAATACTTTACCACATGAGATGTCCCTCTAATTCTACTTTAGACCATTTGTTTGCTATGAGCTTGGTAAAACCATAAAAAACGGAAGAAAATTGATCACCTGATCATGTTTCCACAACCATAGGATGTCATAAGGCAACTGGAAATCAATGCGCTTCTGTCTCAGATACTTCCCTGAAAACACAAAGCAGGGGAAGTTTGGCCCGAGACAAAAAGGAAACATGTTTGTTTGCAAAGTTTGTTTAAGAAAATTATCTAATGACTATCCAACTTTTACCTATGTTAATATTAGAACCTGGTGTTTTAAAAATACAACTCACAACAAGACTTTTCATCTTTTCCATACAGATCTCAACTGTTAAACTTTCTGATTTATAATTTAAACTATCATTTAAAATAAAATCAATCAAAGAAGACTGATGTTCCCTAAAAGGCTTATCTACATCATTTTGCTGAGCTGACAATACTGAAAGAAAAAAACAGTTTTATAGGTAACAGTAAGTTATTAACAGAATTCAACATTACAGCAGGTCAATTATACCTAAACATGCAGAAACATGAGTGACTTACCAAATAATTGCAACATTAAAATAATATATTTGTAGGGTAAAGGAAAAAAAATTATCAGTTATTTACTTCATATAAACTCACCAACATGTATTGGAGCAGGAAACAATCCATATTCATGTTCCCCAGGTATGTATTCCAGCTTCTCTTTCT
>JBAMHX010000019.1:17149054-17187958 GCA_037177515.1 Pseudomugil tenellus
TCAAAGAAGACTGATGTTCCCTAAAAGGCTTATCTACATCATTTTGCTGAGCTGACAATACTGAAAGAAAAAAACAGCGTTAATAGGTTTTGTTGTACTTCTCAGTAAGTTATTAACAGAATTCAACATTACAGCAGGTCAATTATATCTAAACATGCAGAAACATGAGTGACTTACCAAATAATTGCCACATTAAAATAATATATTTGTAGGGTAAAGAAAAAAATGATCAGTTATTTACTTCATAAAAACTCACCAACATGTATTGGAGCAGGAAACAATCCATATTCATGTTCCCCAGGTATGTATTCCAGCTTCTCTTTCTTTAGCTGCAGAAGCTGACTGCGGGGGCTGCACAAGAAGCAGAGAAAAATGGGAAAGCAGCACACTAACAAGGTGCAGAAAACTGAATGGGCCTTTTATAATGATGATGATACTTATTTAATGAAAATAAAATAAAATAATATTTCTCAAGGACTCACTCTTCAGTCTTGTACACGTCAGAGTACAGTCCTGCTTTCTGGAACTTCTTCTTCGGAGGTCTGGCTGCTCTCTTCTCTCGTTGACTGGTGATGGGCATAGATGCAGCTTGCTCTTTGGAGACAGTGCTTGAGTGCTCTGGGGAGGCCGGCCCCTCTGGCTTGTTTTCCATTAGGCTAAAAACAGAATAATGAGTTTATTCTAAACTGCATTTAACAAGGAGGGTTCCTATACATTATATATTGTATTTACAATTTCAGATCTGAGACTTTAAACTATAAAAAAATGCAGCAGTGTTATTAACATTTCCTAACCCCTGAAAGTGCTGATGCTCTTCTTGCCCAGGCCAGCTTCTTCCCGTTCCACCTCTGGACCTTGCTACCAGGTTGCCCAAGTTCTCCTCTCTCTCTGGTAATTGTTCTTCAGTCTCTTCTACTACCCTGTCCTCTTCAGCCTCCTCCTCCTCCTCTTCCTCATCCCCATCTCTGTTCCAGTGCTTCCTCTTCTGACTTTTCCGGCGTTGTCCCTGGACTACCGACTCAATGGCATCCGAGACCGTATCATCCTCCCACCCTCTTCCTCCCGACAACTGTTCTACCCCACTGTCCCTGTGCCTCGTCTGATTCAACTCAAGCACTGGGGCTGGGGATGGTGGTGGGGAAGGCAGTGGGTATTTCCTGGGACGTCCCGGGCCCCTCTTCTTCACTACATTGTTTCCTGTGCGGGCTTGTCTCTGCAGCTTTTTGGCACGCAGAATTTTGTTGACATGATGTAGGCTGTGTTTGGGTGGCTGGGCTCGATGGGAGTGGTGGGGCAGGGAGGAATCAAGGCAGCAGTCCTGAGAGGAAGAGAGGCAGGAAGAGGAGGATGTGATGTGGGAGTGAAACAGTGAGGGCTGGGGATGGTGCTGATGCCGATGGTGGAGAGATACTTCAGAGCCTTCAGGGGTTGGGAGAGCAACACCTCTTGTCAGGATACCGGATGACCCTGGAAAAAGAAACAGCACCATGATGCAGCATTCAGCAGCACAAATTCAGACCTCACAGAGACACTGTTAGTGACGACTGCTGGGATGAGAATAGTTGACGTATCAACTCAGAGATCTAGGCAAGGCAAAGCAAGGCAAGTTTATTTGTATTGTAAATTTCCATCAATTCAAGAGTAGGTTACTGTCACATACTTAACAGCAATGTTTTTAAGTACGCATCCTGTGTCCCTGATGCATTAAAATCTGAAAAGGTGTAATAAAATCACTATGGAGTCACTCTGGGGACGCACCTCATTTTTCCCATAAAAAACACTTGCAAAAGAAACTTTATTTTCAGCAGAACAGACAAGCACTGTTAGTCCTCTTTGCATCTAAAAGACACGCAGATGTGATTCCTGCACACACAATATGGAATATGCTAGTTTAGCCGCTACCAAAATAACTAGCCAGCCCGGTTGTGATGGTAAAAACACTGAAAATACTGATTTTGTTTGGCTCAGATGCCATCAGAGCATAAATTCCACATCTGATGGTATCGCATTTTTCTGGAGTAAGCAGGAAAAGGAGAAAGAAAAATACCCCAGAAGAAAAAGATAAAACCATTTGCTGGTCAGCAAACTCTTGCTGCTGTATTTTCTGCTCCACTGGTTCTGCACTCCTCATAGACTGATCAGCATTTATCACGTTAAGCTCAAAGGAGTTTAAAACTACAACTTAAAAATACAAGAATATAAGAAACTGAAAGTATTGCAATTTTTGGTTTAACTGGGGACCGACTAAATTTCCCAGGGACTCCCTCAAATCACTACCTGTAGGTCCTGGGGACTGACTACATTGATAATCTATCAACTGTACTGTATACCGACGTATAGTTTAACATTGGCTTAACTCTATCATTATTTCAGACATCAGTCTCTAATATTTACAAACATCAGGCATCAGACACTTAAAGAAAAGATTTAATTAATTTCGTACTAAATTAAGATTACTTTTTAACCACTGCCTGACTTAATTTAGTTTGTGAATGGGTTAATTTTAATTTAAGAAGGCAAATTTATAGTGTTTCAAGTACCTCAGTACTGGGCAAAACGCCCAGGGCTGAATACTGTGTACAAAAGACATAAAAGTATTTATAAGTATCATCTACTTCTCTACATATGTGTTTCTACTAATGTACTTTTCTGCTATTCTTATTGTAAGAGAAAAAAGCTTGGGCACACCTTCCCATTAATTTTGAATAAGTTATTGATGAGTATTACATAATTACCCCCGCCTGTGAAACTGAATTGTACTGAGTATGTATAGGAAAATGAACAAACGAATGAATACTTATTGTTTGATAGGGTTGGATGTGTAATGTTAAATAATGAATAGAGTACTCAGAATACTTTTTGTGGTAATTACTAACCTTGAGAGTTTGTAAATAAAGTGATCTGCTACTGGTCCTTTTCTCTTATGAGAATTCAGTAATTATTAACGTGTTACCATATCAGCCTTTGCATGTTGTTGCCACAATAACATGATAAAAAGAAATTCCTGAAATATACTGTGTGTCTTCTGCTTTTCAGCTATCAGTCCTTCAAACATTTGCATGCATTTTCAGCTCATCAAGAAAGATGGTAGAAAAGACATTGTGGAGGATTTTACATTGTTTTGGATTTGTAAGTGAATTGTGGTGAAATGCATTTTGTGACTGGTTGAAAACATGTCAGCAACTTTTGTTCACATTAGTGTTGAAGAATTATCTGGAGCAATTTCAGTGTTGTAGTTAGCTTTCAACTTATCTAAAGCTGCAACTCCAAAGAAAATGAATGACTATCTTGCTGGTTATGGGATGGAGGAGACAATACAGACAAATGTAAAGTCACCATCTATCTGTTATAAATAAAATCAACACAACTTGTTAAGCTAAATATTTTAATATCTACATTAGCCAACACAGCTATCAGATGCACAAAAGTGCAATGTTATTTCTTGAATGAAAAAAAAACAGTCTGAACTGTAAAAGTCTTGATGCTGCCCTATACTTGGCCTCTCTTTTTCTGGCCCCCCATCACCACCACACACACACACACACATTTAACTATACACATTCTCTTCTGTCAGTGTATATTTATCTACTTCTATCATTCCACACTTGTCTTGCATGCCAGCTCTGTCCCCAGACTCTCCACCCATGGCCTCCCCTACTGTCACAGTCCCACATGTGACCGCTGGTTGACCCCAAGTCCTGAGCTTTAATCCAGGATTACCTTGGCTCGATGTGAACTGCACAGTACAGTCTCAATAGGGACCTTTTAATTCTCCATGATAAAGACATGCAATAACATTGGCTTATAATCATTACCACCTATTCTACCAGTGGGTCACATACACATATGCAGTACATTAAATCTACTCAGCAGGCATAAAGAGACACAACAACTACTACTAGTAAAACTACTACTGAGGAGGTGTGTATCACATCACTTACATTAGCTAAGCACAGGTACTGGGCATAGAAATGATAGATAATACTAGGTCTCATATTGTGGGCTTTTAGAGGGAAACATTTTCTGAAAAAATCCACCCCTTTAGCAAGATGAACTGGCCAAAAATGCTGCGTCAACTGGGACTATTCATCCTCACAGAAGAGTCAGCACAAGTAATCACATATCCTTCTATTGCCAAGACAGTAAACATTATTAGGAGCAGCCAAATGCTCCAACAGAATTAAGTAGTCCTTAGTATCTTGTTCTTATTTTCATATGGTGGACAGCTGAGCAGGTTACAGAGGCATAACTGGTCATTTTCCAGTGTTTGTTCTAGCCACAACTGAGGTAAGGATGTTTCAGGGGTAACTGTTGCACAACCTCTCAACACAACAAAGGATTTTCACAAGGCACACTTGTGGATGCACAGAGATCAAGCAAAAAAAAAAAAAAGCTAAACGCCTACTTACTGTGCCACATGGCAATGTTTGAAACGATTACTTCCCACAAACGCAAGCCAGGAGTCAGTTCTAACTGACTGCATATGGTGCTGGTTTCACTATGACTGTATCTAACCGCAAAACTCATCAGACATTAGTCAATTGTAGTCAGATAGAAATCATATAGTTACATCTGAACTATTTTTGGTACACAATTGACACTGGTAATCTTTAAATATGTCAAAATGAATTTCAGTCAGTGCAGTGTTTCCCCTACTATTATTCATGCAGGATGCGTCGCCCCTCCAACGAGACCCACCACACTCAATAGAAGACACTATTTTACTTCTTCTTTACAAGTAACAGAAGTCATTTAAAGTCACTTTTCCTCTACACGAGGAATACACTTCATTGTTTTATTAAAAAAAAGAACTGTGTCTAATGGTATTTATCCGATTTACATGATTGCAGGTCATATCTGCTCTCTGTATGTATTTAAAGTTGCTCCATTAAATGAAAGCTTTCATGACACGTTTTTTACTGAGTGTTTTTGGCAACGAACTTGAGGAAGACGAGCAAAACTTCCTTATCCCTTATCATGAGTTGATGATCATTTAAAAAGAACCATTGTTGATAACAAAAGGGAAAATGTATCTTATTCAAGTGTTTTGAAGTAAATACAAGTAAATGAATCAATATCTAACTGGAAACTTGTCCTAGGTGTACCCCATCTCAATATCTAATCATAACTAATCTAAAGCAGATCAAATCACGCCATTGTTAATCAATTTGATTTGATTTGATTCAGGAATTGTTGGTGATACCCAGACCTACTTTGCTGTGCTACATGATTCAATGATCTTTCAGACTTCTGTTTGTATAAACAGAAAGCGCATTTAGCTGCAGGTGTTGTCAACCAAGTCACACATATCACTTTAAAGTGTTAATCAAATTTTACGTACCAGAATTTCTCCTCTCTGCTGATACTGAGTGGTCCTTCCTTATTGCCCGATCAATGTGGGAGAAGTTGCTCTCTGCCCCTGTCTTTCTGCTCCTGCCTCCCTTCAGTGAAGTGCGGGTTAGAGCAGACGCAAACAGATTTGTAAGATTTGGAGAATCATGAGCTTCTCCGTCATCTGTGGGTGTGAGAGGCTCCTCATCCTCACTGTCTGAGCAGCCTGTTGGGTCTTCGGCTCGTCCGTCTGAGAATGAGCTGTGGACATGTGCTGCTTGACTCCGTGACAGCTTAGAGTAGTCCGTTTCGGAGCTGCCCATTCTGAACCAGGATTCTACTGAATGGCCTTTGGAGCTGTTACCCAGTGTAAGCCTAGATGGTCCGAGACAGGACAAGGAGCTTTCTTTACGCTTGTACCTTTCTGCAGATGAGGAAGAGGAAGAAGAAGGGGAGTTGCCAGAGGTAGCAGCAGCTTGCTTGCTGGCAGTGTTAGTCTCTCTTCCAAAGCGGCATCTTTGTACAGACTCTGCCATCCCCAAACTAACTGCTCTGTCTCCTTTACCTGATGATCCTTTGTCAGAAATCCCTGTGCTAACCCGGCTCCCTGATCCACTCCTTGTTGCTTCGTCCCTGTCTTCCTCAGAGCAACGCTCTCTGTGTTTGTGTCTGTGTTTGTGTTTATGGTGCCAGTTGAAAGACAGCTCAGAGGACATGGGCGGGAACAGGACAGGGGGCCGCCCTCCTCCCAAGTACTCTTGCCTGAGCAGCTTATGTTTTTTCTTGTGAAATTTTGAGGGATTCAGCAGAAGATGAGATGGGTGGTGATGATGCAAGTAAGATGTAGGGGGAGGAGGAGGGAAAGATGCAGAGTGGTGAGAGTGGTGAGATGGGGCTGTATGAGGTGACTGGTGGTGTGGATGAGGATACAAAGCACTTGCTGGAGGATAGCCTCTATAATAGCCCAACCCCAGGGGGCCTGATGAGTAAGGAACCCCATAGGAGGGGTGGTAGAAACCTCCACTTGAGAGTGGAAACCCAAGCCCGGGTACAAAGGGCACCTCAGACATGGATTCTCTAAGCTTAGGTGGTCGTCCCCGTTTCTTCTTCATGTCTGGTTTACGAACATAGTGCAACGGATCGCAAGAGTATGCAGGATGGGAGTAGAATCTACCAAAATTAACCCTGAAGATTGTAGGCAGCAGATCCCTGTGGACATAATGATGAGGTGGAGGGCCACCTGTGCCTCCTAATCCACTACTAGCTCTGTTCCCCACACCTGGCATTCTACTTGCTCCTGCTGCTATGCCTATTCCTCCGCCCAGTCTATGACCTGTGGGACGGTGTGTTATTCTAATTTCACTTAGCATCACAATTATTTCATCTAGCTCAGCAAGAAAGTCTGGATCAAGCCGCCGAGACCGCATCTGCAAGTATTTCTTCTTCCGTTTCCTCTTTTGTCTCTTAAGCTTGTCGTACCCAGGGCATCCGTGGCTACGGCGTTTACACTTGTGCTTATGTTTCTCCTTGTGGCCCGGTAAAGAAGAGGCAGGGGCAGCTGGGTGGGGTTTCCGGGGATCAGGTGATGACCTTGCCCCATGGGAGGAAGGAGAGGGTGAGGGATGTTCCATAAGCACAGCAGAGTGTCGACGCCTGCTTCTGGAATTAAGGCTCATTCCTGGAGCCATGGCTGAACTGATGACACTTGGCATTAATAATCCACTGCCCATTCCCGGCAGCATCCCAATTCCACCCAAGCCACCTGTTCCTCCAGCCTTCTCACCACGGTCAGATGTGCTGTTATTGTCTGTTCCTATGCCACTATCGCTGGGCACTGTTTCTTCACTGTGTGACTCGCTAACTGGGGATGGAGTGGCTTCTTTTAGCTCACTAAGAGGAGCAGGAGAAGTGGGATGGAGTGGCCTGGGAGGAGAGAGCTTATGATAATGATACTGCTGCCTGTAATGATGGTGATGGTGAGGATATCCACGATAAAATGGCTTTTTCTGGGAAGCTGCTGTGGTCATAGAAGCTGACGTGGAGCCCAGTACTTTATTTGGGGCTGAAAAGGTTGGGGGAGGGAAGGAAAATGTGCTGTGGCTATGATGGGAATTAGAATAGTGAGAGTGACCTGGAAAGTGCACTGTGCCGGGCTCTACAAAGCTGGCATCACTGATGGGACTGTGGCCTCCACTGGATTGTGAGAGGGAAGGGGAGGGAAATACTTCTGAGGAAGTGAGCTGGTGCTGCTGCTGTGACTGTGTTTGATGATGAAGATGATGATGAGGTGAAGTAGTGCTTGGAGATAGAAAAGGTTCTGGTGATGACGCTGAAGCTGTAACATTAGCTGCTGTTTTTGGTTTACGGCCTCTCCGTTTACCCATGTATATTGTTCCCTTTTTACTGACATTAATTTGAGGTCCTAATTTTACCCCAAAAGAAGCAGCCAGGGAGGATAATGACTGGGTCGCAGATTCCCCAGTACCAGACACTCCACTGGTGCTGACTTTAGGAGTGTCTTCCGTTCTCGGCCCTAAAAGAATTTGACTGAGAATACGTTTACGCTTTACACTTTTCATCTCATTGATCTTTCCAATGATAGTTCTCATGATAAGCTGCCCGTTTCCTTTTGTCTGGAACACTTTGTCTCCCATGTCTCCTGCTTCTGGAGCCAATGTAGGAGGCTGACTCTCTTGGGGTAAGGTAGGAGGAAGGCGCTTGGGGCGTCCACGTTTTCTAGGTATAGGTTTGGGAGGGTTTAAGTCCACCTCTGGGTGAAGAACAGGTGGGTCCTGCTCTTCTTTAGACTTGAGTAATGATGAGAAGACCTTAGAGGGGACCAGCTTTTTAGAGAGGTTCCCAGGAGACAATGCATCTAGCCTTGGCATTTTGGACTTTGGTCTTCCTCTTTTCTTAGGCTGGGGTGGGAAGAGCTGTGACACTGCACTTGGTGGCACAGGATTTGGTTTGACCTTATTTGGGTTGGGAGGTCTGCCTACAGGTCTTTTGACCGGTGGCAATGGTGTTACCAAGTTTGAAGATAAAGGCATGGTGGTCTTGTTCTCACTGAATAGACTGTCCTGGTCTGATCTTTGACTCTGTGTCTTGTTCAGTATGCGATTCCAACGGGGTTTCCTTCCTCTGCGTTTTTTAAGGGGTTTGCTGTCCTGCTCTGCAGGTGAGTCTATGGATGAATCAGGAGAATCATCTCTGAGAGGTGTGTGTGGGCTCTCGTCATCATCTGGCTCTGATGGAGAAGGTGCCCTTTGTCGAACGGGCTCAGGAGGACTGCTAGCTAGTAGACCAGGTCGACTCATATCCTGGTTGGGACTGCGTTTACTTGGACTAGAACTCTTACTCCTCTCGACACGCAGTGATTGATTACTTTCTCCTTTGTCTTTTCCCTCTAGCTTTCCTGTTGCTGTTGACAGAGGGCACTTAGTTAAGTCTCTAGGGCTGTCAATGTCCTTTTCCCTCTCCCCTGCACAGCTCTCTTCTGCCGGGAATGGGGACTCTCGTCCTTGGTGCCCTTGTGAGGGAACAGTGGATCCAAGGTTACTCATTGCACTCACTGTCCTCTGCTCAGCTGAGATGGAGGATGAAACCGTACAAGATGGAGCAGATGTGGTGTGTGTTAAGCTGTGAACTGGACGTGACTGTAACTTAGAAATACTACTGTTGCTGTTGTCATTGTTGCAGTCCTTTGATATGGCTTGCAGGCGATTATTGCCATAAGTGAATGCAGGGCTGCTGCTGCGACTACTGCTGTTGCTGCTGCTCATAATAATGCTATTGTCGCTGCTGGCTATCACTTTTCCAGACCCATCCAAGTCATCCTTCCGAAGTGGCATTAGGGTTGGGGAATTTTCTGAGAGGCTGTCTTTGTTCCTAGAACCGTAGGGCCGACCAGGTGGTCTTGATACAGGGGGAGGAGGAGAAAGGTGCACTATTCTTGAATATGTGTTCCTATTGGCCATAGCCCTGTCCCGCTGCTTGGCTGTGGGAGCCATAAAGCCTGAGCTTGGTAGAGGAGGCGTGGGATCACTCTTTGCCGGTTTGGTTGGCTTAGGGGTCTTTGATGGTGGACACGTTGCAATAAGTTGGGCTAGTTTCTCAGTCACTGTGGGTGCTCCCCAATTTTGGACACCCTTGTCCTTGTCTCTCTGACCCTCTGTGCTATAGGTGTAATGAGGTGGCTTAACACCATCAAAGCTAGGTTCTTTTGATGCAGGTAGTGGTGAAGAAGGTGAACAAGTGCGGGGGTTGCTTTGTGGAGTTGGTGTTTTCTTCCCAGAGGAATGTGTTTTACTGTCTGGTGACGGGCGATGGAGGTTAAGGGGTCTCTCAGATGTGGCAAGAGCCGCTTTTGTGTCTGACTTTGAATCAGGTTTGCAATCAGTCTTTGGTGGACCCTGCATAGAGAAATAGAAGCATTGTTTTTTTCTAATTAATGATTATTACAATCAAGAAAAATAAATTTTAATTTTTTAATTTTAAAATTATATGTTAATATGATTTCAAAGAATACACAAAAATATCTAAAAGCTGAGCAAGCACAAAACACAAAGTAATACCCAGTACGGCTTAAAAATAAACACAGTTTTAGGAAATTGTTCTAAAAATCAGCAATACAACCAGATATTTAAAAACTCCTTTTGCAGCTTTGTCATTCGAACAGGGTGGGTGTGTGGCAGTGGTGGGAGAGAGAATGCTTTTGACTTTCCACTGCATAATGTGCACCTCTATCTCTCTGACTTGTTGTCAGGATATGCGCCAATCTTTCCTTTTTAAAAGGTCACTGCTAGATGGTAAGCTAGCGTGAATGCCAACCTTGTTATAACATGGCTTTTAACATGTTTTTATGTACATTTACAGTATTGGTGAGCAAAGATATCAAAATATGCTAATGATATCACTGCGACATGAACTGGCACACCAACAGCTGACAACTTTGTTTTTCCATGTTTTAAGACCCAATCTGAGTTGTAGTTGGTGAAACAATAGAAATTAGGTGGCTGATATATAGTATCATTTTTTTCTTGTTTCTCTTCATTTTTAGCGCTTTGCATGTACTTTGAGAGGAAGATAAGTGTCAGATCACCTCTCAAGACTGTCAGAAAAAAAACTATCTACACTATAGCCTGTAAGGAGCAATGCATGATTGCAAACTCTTTTGGACCATCAACATATTTTTGGAAAACAGCTTGCAATCAGTGTTTGTACTGCCGGCCTATATATAGCTGTCGCCACACTGCTTCTATTGTGTTTTACCTTTACTTATGGAAGATCAGCTGTAAACAGTGAACAGTTTGTATCCTTTTATTTAATGTAGAGAAAAAAATGTTATTCAAAGTCTGTACACGTGCCTCTATACAAGTGTTTCCTAATCCAGGACCACTGCCTTGTATATCTTAAGGCTGGGATATGTGTTACATGTTTGCATACCTATCTTGGCTGCCACACGTTCCTTGAGCATTGCAAGAGCGTGTCACATGCACAAGTTGCAGTATTGACGTATAATCTAGAGACACTCATGCAAGGTCAGAGGTAAACACAAGGCAGATAATCTGAAGAGCCCCTAAGACCTTGTTCGCAAATCTTTATTTTTCCTGCCTGTTGCACAGTGCAAAATGCTTGTTTCTTAGCAGTATTGGTAAATCACTGTTTACACAAATGCCCCGAAAATATAATGTGTCCGGCTGATTGGCATTTTCATTATTTCAGAGCCTAAGGGGTGTATATTGCCCCTAGTGGTGAATTCCAATATCACCAGTCTGTGTTATGCTGTAGTCAGTATACACACAGATGGTGCAGAATATTGACATGTACATCTGCATATGCAGCACAGCTCATTCAGAATAACTAAACTGGTTGATGAGAAAAATCACTGCTTTATATCATCAAAATACAATGACACACTAATGAAAATTTAAGTTAATTGATGAGATTTTCAATCTACTGCTGCTTTACACACAAGCCCAGGATGGGAGGGGGGGAATACTCTATAGGGTCACACTGGGGACAAAGAGGGAGCGCTAGTGAGAGGGGTCATGCAGAGATAGGGGGTGGAGAGGACATCATGGCCAGGCAAAGACAGGACATAGACAACACAGACAGAGGGAAATTGGAGGGGGCAGTGCATGATGAAAAGAGACAAGCCAACTGAAAACACAAAGAAAACTAAAGAACAATTTATGCCCTGCCCTTCATCTGTGCAATAGCGCAGTGATTACTAGGGCAGCTTTGTAGCTCTGTTGTCACTGCTTTATTAATGGCTAACGGATAATACTTAAAGAAAGAAGCAGGGAAAACACACACACACACACATATATATATATTGATCGTATAAAAAGTGAGATTTCAGCACTAAATCAAATACATAAACTAACTCTCTACTCTTACCTTTTTTGCTGGCGCGCTCCCATTCACTTGGGAGGGTGACAGGGTGTTAGTGCTGCTAGGAGGAGGCGCAGGAGAAGCTGGTGTGGGAGTTTTAGAAGAGAGGGCTGATGATGATGATGGTGGTCTGTTCACACTGGGACTCTTTTCCCTCTCTTTTTCCCGGCCCTGTAAAGGACTCTGAGTGCGCGGCCCATCGCTTGTAACACCAGCACGGCTTCCACGAGCGCTGCTTCCTCCACGGCTCGTGTGCCTGACAGTAGCTCTGAATGCTGGTCGGCACACATAATTCTCCAATATTTTGGGGGGTTTCTTGGTGCGTTTTGCTTGAAGGCCAATCTTGAGTTTGACGTTGCCCTCGGATAGGCTGCTTTCTTTGATGGAGAAATGAGACTGGTCACCACTGGCACTTCCTGGCCCACCTGCCCCTCCGGTGCCAGCAGGAACAGCAGCAGCTGCTTCTTTTTCTCTGTCCCGCTTCTTCTCATCCTCATCTTCTTTCTTTCCACCCCCTGCTCCTTCCTTCTCTCGCTCCCCTGTGAGAGCACCAGAGTGAAGGGGAGGGGGAGTTGCAGTTCTCCCTTGAATCTTCTGATCCATCACAACTTTAGGGGTTTTGTGTGTGTATATTTGAGAGGGGATGTTGTGGATACCAGTTTTGTGTGGGATGGGATAGGGGTAAAGGGGGGAAAGGGAGAGGGAGGGGTAACAGTGAGGGTGAAGCACTCCTTGCTTTTTGCAGCTTCTCTCCCTGTCTCTCCCTGGCTGTCCAGCCCTCTTTCTCCGTCCTCAAACTGCAGAAGTAAAGACAGGTAGAGAAAAGAAAATGAATATAAAAAAACTCTGACAGTTTTAAGGACTTTCCTTGATATAAAAACTATAAAATGCCTTGGAAAGAATTATGATGTAAAACATATGAAGGACACTCATTTTTTTTTTATTATCTATTTGGCGAGACACTGTCCTTCATCTTGTATGCGTGACTTTTTATAGTGTGCTCTCCTCATAACCTACCAGACTGTGACCCATTTTAAAAGCCGAAGCTTTTCTAACTTAGGAAAGTAACCTTTGGCACAAATATTCCCCTGTGATTAACAAATCACACAGGTTTGGAGTCAACAGTTAATCCCAGAAATCTGCCACATCCTCAGAAAAGTTGCAGGATAAGACACTAAATGAGCACCTGTTAGCTGTGATAGCAAACTGCTCATACCCCGTGTAAGCACAGCAACAGAGAACAGAATGCTCTTAATTGTGCTCCATAGAGGACAGGCCAATTCAATGAAGTTGTCTACAGCTCCCAATGGTCACTGAGTGATTTAATGCGGATTCACCCCCGAGCAGGTGCTTTCTCTGGCTGAAGTCATTTGGAGGCAATTCAGAACTGTGACCTCAGCACATTGGGTCCTCTGGGGCTAGACAGACGATCCGGCCGCCTTTCCCAGCCCCTGCCAGCAGCAACCGAGAGTGAGTGATTGAGCGTTAACATGCCAGTGGTTTTCCTGTGCTCTACATTAATGGACAGCACTAAAGGAGCTACCTAATGGAGCCTGAGCAAAGTCATACAAGTTGTCACGTCTGTAAAGCCTCATAGCAAAAAGAAAGAAGGAACTTGTTCTATGTATAGTAACACACACTGTTTGTTTTGGATTTTGATTGTAGAAACCAGCAGATGTTTTTTTTTTTCCGGCCCACACAGTCAGTATGGTGCAACTTCTGGAATCTTGTGTGATGTTCTCCTGACGCCCTCCTTTTTGTGTTTACTTCAGTTACTGTGTTTACTGCAGCTCTCCATCGCCAAGCTCGGATCACACCTCCTTTTCTTTAACAATTCATCAATCTCTGTGCTCATCTACAGTTAAATCTTTTCTCATCCCATCCTTCTTCTATTTTGCAAACTTAGACACCAGTAACGGCACACAAACTAAATCTTCTGTGTTCCCACTTTAATCGAAAACACATTTCACCCATCACCCACCCGACTGACTGTTCCCCGCGCCCTCCTTACATATAGCGACAAACGTACCCCTCATTCTTTTATACTAAACGCTTGCAGTGATACAAGAATGGCTCGCACTCCCTGCCAAAAATAAGCCCCTATTAGCGGCTAACTATGAACAAACTGTCATTGTCATTTCTTGCGCATTAAAAAAGCTATGCCTGGTCATTTCTGAACATTTCTTCCAGTGTTAATAATCTTTTACTAGACTGAAATACAGTTTAATTGGACATTTACAAGTCTTAACATTAAGGCGTTTCAAATGTGGCATTGAGATACTTCTGTACTAACAGCTGAACTATGCAATAACAATAGCAATGGTTTTAAAATAAACATGCTGTGTTTTCTTTTAAGACAAATAGGGATTTAAGTGGTATAAATGTGTATAAAAGATAATAGAAATGTAAAACCATAACAATGAAATGAATACACAACAATCCATTATTAACAGCAGACAAATAATTGATATATAAATAAAAAATAAAACAGAGCATGGAGGAACGTAGTAAACAACTTCCCGCGCCCCCTCCTATTTCTTTCCTCCTCTTACTCCTCACCTCCCTGCTTTCACTCCCTCCTCACTTTTGCACACGTTGTTCATAACTGCTGATTTCCCTTTGGCTACAGCAGTAGTATCCAACCCCCCACCACCCCACATCATTCACACGAGGGCTGGCGTGTGCCCCTAGAACTCCCTGTCATTTCCAGGGCTTTTTACTGCATCGGTATTAGCGCAAGACTGTGCCCAGGAGGGGGGGACCTGCCAAATTCCTTCACTACTACGACTGGTTTGTATCTTACACGTTGAAGCGGTTCCTACTCGTAAACAAGCAAACAGAAAAGAAGCGGTTATAACATTTATAACCCGAAGAAATGACAGCTGTTTTAGATGCTGCAGTAAAGCGGAACGAAATGACAGGTGTCAGTAAAGAGGACCCGCAACACACACACTTTCTGAAGCAGTTTATTACGGGTAATTAAAGAGCTTGTGTAGCGCACAATATTTGTGTTGACTTTGAATTAATTTGATTTTTTCCCGTAATTATTCAAAGAGCATGACTAACCATCGAATGAGACCCAAAAAAGAAAGATAACATTATCAGCATTCAGTTTCCTGTACAGTCAACACTACCACTCATGGGAATAAACCCATTCATTTTCAATGCAGCTACTTTACTGTTTAGTCATAAATCCAAAGCACTTGGGGAATATTTATGAGTGGACTGCAAGTTAGACACTAAAGTGGTCAAACTGGAACAGTAAGCAGTCGTTTTAGGGTTTCAATCTGAATAGCAACTTATCAAATCTAAGAAAACAAGCCGCATTTTCACTCACCTCTGAAATTGTCCAGAAACAGTGATCACATTATTTGGCTCTGTGTAGTGGCTTCATGTGCATCAACGTGGTGGCTACATATCTTTTTATCTTCCGAGAGCTGAAATACCAAAACCCAAACACGGACAGATTTTAATTACATCGTTGCTGCTTTCAATATCCAAATCTAAACCATGTGCCAAGAGCTACAACTAAAGAGACAGTCCAAATCAATATATTGCCCCTCGTGTTCAAGCTACTACTTGGGAATCATAGTGTTGTTATCCGTGGAAAATCGCATCCAATGAGTTTAATTCTTGCTACAAAAAACTCAAATTGGTATCCAAACACGGAGCTCTGGATTTTATTGCTAACCTTGCCCGTCGTTCATAAACATAAAGTAAGTTGCAATGGTGGAAGGTTAATGCCCCCACCCTCAAAATATTTCCATAATACTTCGTAGGCTACTGTAGCGGCATTTGGTAAAGTTCCTACATAAATACATGCACAAATAAATGTTTGTGTTAATTTAATAACACAATAGTAACTACCACTTATCCAATAACAAGACATCCCGTGCTACGATGTATATCAATGGCATTGGCAGCAGCTAACTAGCCATCTATCAGCAGCCTGTTAAAGGACGATTAAGACTATTTTTGCCAAGTACAGTCTGTAAAATAGTTTATAAGCGGATAATAAAGCGGATAATAACAACTAAACGCGTACATCTTTTAAACAATTTGATCAAACCAAAAGAAAACGATACAACTCGGGACAAGTGATGTACATAATCTTGCATCCCCGTCACATTCGCGTTGGCACTCGTGTTACTACATCTCGGCTACGACGGCTAACGATGCACTAGCAAGTGAGCTAAACCAGAAAATGTTGCCAAGGTAGTTTCAAAGACAGACGCACAATTGAATCGACATGAAAACGCACCCAAAAATTGAGGTGAAATTATCTTCCAGTGGCAGAATATAACAGATGCAGCTCCGTGTAGGTTATTAAAAAAACACTAACTGTCAACAAAATGGCGGCTGCGTTGAATCAACAGAGACCCGAAATGGATCTCACCCTATTTCTTCTTCTTCGCTGTTAAAATTGTCCGTTTTTTGCAGCGACTAGTATCCGTAAAATATCCCGAAATGCTGTGAAATCCACAACGACTCGCCGTTAGCTGGGCATGGATGTGTCAGCACGGGCCTCTCTCGTTAATCGGGCCTCCATGTCTGCTCTGCCTGTACTGTGTCAGTACAACACGGGCATTCTCAGTCCCACAGAGGGAGGAGGGAGCGAAGAGGGCGGAGGGGGAGAGGAGGAGAGGTGAGGAAAGGAGAGGAGTGGAAATGTCGGTTGTGCGCGGTTCTTGCGGTCCCTGGTCACTGGCAAAAATGTCCGTGCTTCATTATTTCGCTATTTTCGGTTACCGCAGGGAGCTGTCTTTCGGGCTGGTTCAGGGCGTGTTTGATGGCATGCAACACAACTGTCAACCTCGCGGTGCCTGGTGCGCACGGCCACAGAGGGTCAACATAACGTTACAGTATATAAACAGTGCAGGCAGGAGAAGGGAACTAAACTATATAGTCTATAAATAAACCATTGTACTTCCTTTCCTCTGTTACAGCTTAAGCTTTTAGTTGACTGACTAATTGAGGTAACCTAAACAGCAACATTTGTACGATGGACTGATAAATAATTAATCAGCAGAAAAGGGGATTAGGCTACGTTTAATTGGAATAACCTAATATGAATTTTAAAAAGATAAATAGCTAAATCATACAAACAAAAACAATCGGATTCTATGTATAAGAAAAAAATGAATATAATTCTATCAGATGTGATAACATAACAATAAAAATACAGGAGCAGAAAAAGCAGCTGCCAACATGTCTGTGCAGCATGTCTGTATAAGACTGATTTGATCCCAACTATTTTAAGATCTGAATTAGCTAAGTGCATGCCATTGCACTAAAATGATTAAATAAAGGTGAAAACTCTATTTGAGACATGGAAAGTTTGTTAATCTTTTCTGAATAATAAAAATCTAAACCAAAGGGTTTTTTTTTTGGTACGTATTTAGTGTGTGGATGGCCCCTAAACAGCTTCATGGGCAAGTCTGGTTTCCCATGACTAGGTGTGAGAAAATAATAACATTGAGTGTGAAAACAATTATTGAGATGTTCACAATGTTATTTAAAAAAGCTCCAATTCAGAGTTTTACAGTTTCATCCAAGATATCTTAGATGGGTTACACAGAAATGTCTGGTTACCTTGTCTAATATACATGTATTTGGCACTGAATAATAGAATCATGTTTCTATTGGTATCCAGACTCTTAAAAAAATATAAGAGATGTAGTGAGCATAGTGTTTTTTAGCTTTATCTAAGGCGAAAATGCCATTAATGTACATATTTAAATGAAATACATAACAACTTTCCAGCTTAGTTGGGTTGTCAAAATATATATCACACAGTGCAGTGAAATTAAGTATAAATACCATGTTAACCCAAGTGATAATCATATAATTAGTGAAATAGATGAATATCCAGAGATTGAGGGTCACAGGATTAAGCTTTAATAGCAGCTTTATACTGGTAAAAAGTAAACAAAAACCCTGCTTAACAAACTGTCTTACCAAGACAATAATGGAAAAGGCGTTTCTCAATAACTGAGATCCTGTTGTCTTAACAGCCACTGCACTTCAGTGGCACTGGTTTATGACTTTAACGCTTATCATTAAGGAAACAACCTGAGAAGGCAACATAGCGAGAAGGATACATGACCTCTGCTTCTTGTCAGCAAACTGCCAGATCCATCTGCAGGTGCTGTGGCATAAAACAGTGGTAATGCTTCAGTAGAAAAAAATATAAATCTCCCCGGCAGAGAAATGTGATTCACTTGAGAGCTGAAGCTGCAGGTGATGTCTCCGATGCATGTATTTTATTTAAAAGTGCAAGAAGCGTGTCTCTTTTCGTTTTGAATATGGTAAAAGAGGTGGAGCTGTTGGTTAGTGTCTCAGATCGCCTGCCTCTCCTGTTGCTCTTGCCTGACAGAGACCACTTCTGGGGGATCCAGTGTTGGTGGAAGACTGTTGTCAACGCCATTAAGACTTTTGCGACACACTGGGCAAGTATCATGCTGCGATGGGAGAAAAAATAATTCATTAGCATGCAGGCTTCTACATTTAAAGGAGGGGTTAAAATCTTCTTGATCTTACAAACAGAGCTTTAAACCAACAATCACAGCCAGTTCTGATCCTTACCATCTCCAGCCAAGGAACTATACATTCACTGTGGAAGTAATGGATGCAGGGAAGCTTCCTGACAGATTCTCCTAATAAATACTCCTCCCTACAAACTGGACACTCTAGTCTGCAGTCTGGGAGAGATTAAAGAAGAACAGGAAGTATGAGTGAGTGCTTGAACGTATAGAAAATAGAGAGATCCCATTTTGAATATCATTCATTTGTGTGAATTTAGTTTGTCCAGAAGCACTTTCATTAAAGTCAAGAAAAGGAAAGATGTTGAAGAGGGAAGGAAAGATAAGGTGGAATTAGTGCGATAGAAAGATGGAAGGGTTGATAGGGGGAGAGGAAATTAAATAGAGGTGGGTGGAAATACAAGTTGAAAGGCAGGAAGCTGATATATGATATGGGAAGGAAAGATGGAAGAAGGTAAAGAATAATAAGATAAAAAATAGGAGGAGGAAAGTTGTAAATAGGACAGTTCAAAAAGAGATGGTGTGAGAGAAGAAGAGACTAAACAGAAATAAAGAAGAAAGGAGAGAAAGGGAAGTATGAGAAAAGTGGGAAGCACAACATGATTGATGGATGATGGAAAGGGAAAATAGAAGGATAGGAGGAAAGAAAGAAAGTGGAGAAAAATTAGAAAACTCATTAAAAGGCTGTAAAACCATCAAAGATTCTACTTAGACTGAATCTTAATGCCAAACATCTTCTGTACAGCAGAACTCCCACCTATCTGTTCTTGAGAGATGCAAACTGTTGGCAGAGATGAAATCTTCTCTTTTTCCGCTGGGGGTGGACCTGTACTCTCCAACTGTCCCAACAACTGATTGAATATGAAAAGTCATGTCAGTGTTGTATGAATGCATGTATAATAAGCAGCTTTGGTGGTGAACTCAGGAATATGTGGGTGTCAGGACTTGTGATATCACAGTGGCTTATGATAGCTTTTGATACCACTGACCTCCGTGATGACTGCATCGAGACCTCCCTGACCCCATGCATAATCTCCGGGGCTTGAGTGCAACTGCAGCATGCTGGAGCTGAAAATCAAGTGAAAGAGGGAAGAGAACAAGAAAAGGAGGGTTTTTACACATCACCGGAAAGAAAGGAAAGGAAATTATTTGAAATAAAATTAAAAAAATTCTAACAGTGCAGCTGGTGCGCCACTGGGGTTTCCATTGTTGGCAAACAGGTCAGCCAAGAACTGCTGGACGATCCTTGGGAGAGCAAAAATCACTTCTGATTTACAGACAAACAGTGCTACTAGAAAAGTGATGTTTCTGTGCACAACGTCCACACACACACCCTTCTATTGCTGGTCTTTGTTCAGGCATGGACGACCTGTCTTGTCCAGGCTGGGTTGCCGACTCCTCTTCTCCAGCCCCTGTGTGGTCTGGTGATACTGAGGAGGGACTTGCAGATACTTGCTCATTGTCGTCAGGGTTTAGCAACGAGGACGGCGGATGCGAGAGCAGAGCAGAGCGCTCCATAAACACTAGCTGCCATAACTTGGGAGAGAGAAAAAAGAAGTTAAAGTGTAAAAATAGGTAAGAGAAACAGAAGACTCTTAATAAGAACCATCTTCTAAGGACATACGTCTGAGATCAAGGAGTTTGAATCTTCACTGGAAACTGATTGTGGGTTGTTTTGCAGAAGACTAGAAAACCAAAATATAGAGATTGATAGAATTGTCAGATATTAATAAAATGCTATTTTAATATTTTTAAAAACCTTCACACTTTTAATCACTTTCAAGTGTACAGAAAGTTTTTTGTGTTTACTTAGGAACTTTAAACATGTCAAACACTAAAAAAAGGAAAGTAGGGTACATTTAAACACCAACACTCAGCTGTACCTGGAGTCTTCTGTTACCTCCTCAATGAAGCCAGAATCACACCGCAAGCACACAAAATCCTTCAGGAGGAAAAATAAAGGTTCTTTAGTGCATGGCTAAATATCTGATGGCATTTAATAGCTATGGGATGTTTTCTGGGGGATGGACTGGCCACCTGACCAGGGTTTAACCCGCCTCTTGGTCATCCATGGATGGATGTAAAACACTTTTATTTCAATATCAATCATGTTTTCTGAATTAATGACATAAGAAAATAACTAATGTTACAAATGTGTTTGTTTGATTGAGACAATATTATACATGTGGCTAATCAGTGTATGAAATGTGGGAGACCACTGGATGAATAGTGATGAGATGCGGGGCTTTCTTTTAAAAGTGAAAAGTGAAGTACACCCTTCACATTTCACCAAAATTGATTATATCAAATTGAAAGGACCATCCTATGGAAATTAAACTTGTAGGTAACAGTATAGAAATGTAGATTTTCTCAACACAAACCCATTTTTCAAAATAGTACACACTTAGTGATACCTATGCACATTCACACACAGGCACCTTTTTTTATTTATTATGTTCACATTTTTTACCTGCTGGTTCAAAACAAACATTGTGTATCACTGATTAGAGTTGTTAAATTTAGTGCTATAGGTACAATCTTGTCATTTTGACCATTAAATGGTTAACATGACAACTCATGTTAAAAAGCTCTCTTTGGATCTGACATATAAAATAATGCTTCTACACAAAGAAAAAAGTAGTTTCGAGGAAGATTGTTAATCCCTCAGAAATATTGTCATCCAGTAGTTCTCAGGTTCTTGTGCTCTGCTTTATTGAGAAGTTTGCTTAAAATACCAGACTCATGGGTGCGGACAGCATTGCTCCAGAGATTAAAGATGTGGGAAGTGAGTCAGTGTTAATGATCAGATCATTTGTTGTGTGCTACTTATTGGGTTGCAAAGACATCATTCCAGGTGAAGCCTGTTCTAAGCCCGTTCTACTACAGTCATGTTCTGCAGCCTGTAACCTTTTTACTTGTTGGCTCATTTGATGTCCAGCTTGTATGGTGGCACAAGATAATTGTGTCTTGTCAACAGTGAAGCTTGGCAGTCATGGTCTGAGGTAACATGAGTGCTCCAGCACTGGAGAATTGTGATTCACTGAGTGAAACGTGAATTCCAACATATAACGGGACATTCTGCAGCAGAATATGATCCCATACTTTTGGAGACTGGGCCAGATGATATCTTTCCAACATTGTATTGACTCCAAACACAATAAAAAGATGACTTCATTGCTGAGGAAGCTGAAGATGAAGGAGAGGACAAGTGTGTCTCCAGACCTGTACTCAATTGAGGACCTGGCATCCTCCAGCAAAGGATGGAAGAACACAAGGTTTCTTTCTTCGATCATCTTTATAATGTGATTGTGGATGACTGGAAGAAGATCCCAGTGATAACCTGTGCAGCTCTGGTGAAGTCTATGCCGAAGAAGATGAAGACTGTGTTGGATAACAGTAGTGCTCACATCATCCACACAAAATGTTGACACAGTAAGCACAATGTGGACAGTTCACTGTGAGATGTGCTCACTTTTGATGCCTGATATTCATACAGAGATGGCTGTGTTGAGTAATATTCAGAGAAAATAAACCTCCACTGTTATACAAGTTGAACATTAACTAGTTATGTTCAAGTTTAATTCCCATAAAATGCTATTTTGATGAGACAAACATTTAAAAATATTCAAATAAGCAAATAAAAACAAAAACACAGCAAGGAATTTAAATAAAGTCAATTTAAATGTAGTTTCTCATCTCTTTCTGTGTTCTTTCTGCCTTCTAAAAGATGTGTTATTTAATTATGAACATATTAACATGGTTTTGTTTTTGAAATTGGAAAGCGCTCAAAACACCCAAGAATCCCTGTTTTTACACACTGATTCCAACCAAAGTTAACAATGATCCTACTGAACATTGCAGTTAGTGATATCAACTGATTGCTTAAGCCACAATAACTTATATCTTATCTTGGCCACTCTTAAAATATCTTGGATAAGCCACTGTTGTGGTATTTAACCAAATTGACTGCTACTGAAATAATTTACAACTTAAGATAAAGTAACTTAACAGCTAATAATCTTAAATTCCAATTTCCATACGATTGTCCTTTAACCCCACTGCACAAACATGCTGACCATTATTTTACCTTGGTAAACATGACAGTGGACAACGCATATTTTCATTAGAATAGTATCAATGTTGTGTGAATATGAGCTGCTCAGCTCCAGTTTCAACTGTCAAGAAAACAACCATGCTAAATCTGGGGATAAAGAGAACAAATAATCCAAACCAATCTTATCTTATCTAATGTTCCACGGTTTGTATGAATGAGGAGGCACCCACGCGCTCAGTCCCCTATGCGTCTCTCACGCGCAGTTGACAGACAACTGGACGTAGTCTCCAGCAGTCGTGTTTCTAAATATGGCAGAGTGAATTGCCAGATTTTACACGGTCATTCTAATCTAAGAGTTTAGAGCATGCTGTGCACAGACGAACAACCTTGTATTGACAGTTGGAACATCTGGGTGCTTTTATAGATTTCGTTATTAGAATTCCGGAGTTAGACTAATACTTATAATAAATATTACATATTTTTCATGGACGGAGCCATGGAAATGGTCATTCCTCTTTAAATGAGATCAGGAGTGTCTCCCCTAACACGCGTGGAACTTTAAACACTACGAAGAGACTCACCGGGAGTTTGGGATTTGTCTCACATTTACAGCAATGACAATAAAAGCGCTGGTGTGGCGTATCCGCAGCCTCCGCCATCTTCACGGTGAGGCGCAGTCCCTGACGTCGTTGTAGCAGCCCTTAAAAAGTCTCGACCGCTTGTCAGAGCGGTCCAAAAAGGTTTGAGAGGTCAGGGAACCTAACCGACAGAGCACACGGAACAACCGTGGGGAAGATAAACGTTGTGTTCAGATTGGTAGAATAAAATTAAAGTACCACAATATACTCGAGGCACTTTTTTGCAGTTGCGTTGGAAACCCAGTTAAAAACTAAGCAACATGTTCACGCCAGAGTTTTACGTTTTCTTTCAAGTTTGTAAGGTGTCACCAGATCATTTTTTTAAAAAAAAATTTAAACTACGTATGTAAAAACAAATGTTATTTAAAATGATTAATTTGATCAAATTTACTACCTTAGCTTAGCATATTTTTTTTGTTTATCTAGTTTCCTAGCAACGCAGTTCTACGGATACAAACAGTCCCAAGGCCATATGCTACACGTTGACAACAATTTCCCAAATAAATGAAAACACCTGTTCTAGAAACTACCCTTTTATGTTATGCTGATAAAAAAATGATAGAAGCAGAATACTGCAAAAGCATGACATTATATTTTTATTAAAACAAAGACAGTGACATAATGTAAACCACAAGCAGCATCAAATGAAAGGTTTAAACCAGAAATAAAATAGCACATCCTTTATCTTTACAGTTTCAGATATTTTGGCAATACAGCAAATAGGCATTCCCATTAATAATGACAACAAAACCGCTTATTAGTTTACACAGAAGCAACAAAAAGTAGTAAAGTTTAGCTGCTTAGTTATATATCAGAAGTTAAAATGGCAACATTTTGGTATGCAGTCCCACTTTTACTTTGCTTCTGACATGTGTCTTCATAAACACAACACACGTCATTTAAACAAAGGGAATCTCCAGGCTTGTCTTTCAACATTTGGCACAGAGCAATTTCCCTGCAGTCATTCTTGCTTTGTTGACTGCATTATATTTAATACTGCCTCTTGTTTTCTCTTACATTTCACAACATCTTAAAGTTTCTTGAATGAAATTTTCTGACTTGTTTACTTGGTTTGGCAAAGTTGCTAACTTGTCCTGTACACCTTTAGAAATACAACAACCTTCACGTCTATCTCATGCATGTGTCCTTAATTTTCATCACCCAGGAGATCATTATATAAACTGCTTTTCTCTAATCTGATTCTCCATCAAGCTCATCCTCCACACTTCACTCTCCCTGCCCCATTCATTCCTCCCTTATCGAGGTGCAGTGAAAGCCCCCTGGGCAGCAGAGGCAGCTGCCTGGCGTACAGCCTGATTAGACATGACTCCGGTGGTGAACTCAGCCTGAGCCTTCTGAAAGCTGGCATCGGTTTGCCTGTACAGACTGTGGATCTGGGGTGGGGGAAGAGCAGAGGACAGAGACACCTGATATGTGCAGCAATTCATCATCATATTATGAACACTGTATGGGTGAAAATGATACCCCACAACCTGATATTGCGGCTTTTATTCGAGCGGTTTATCTATTGAATGTTTGATAGAAAGTGAAAAGACAGGCCAGTGGTAAAAGTCTTTGTAATGACCAGGTAGTAAGTGTAAAAATAAATATAAACTATCCAAAAGAAATTCTTCTGACTTAAATCAAATGTGCTTCAGCACATTACATCTGATTATTTTTAGTTTTATGTAAATGGTAATTAAAACTACATTTCATAATCCTAATCTTATGATTACAATGACCTGTTCACTAGATTTTAATGGGTATTTCACATGGAGTGACAGCGATAACAGTTAATCTGATGTAAACTATTTGAAGTTGCTTACATGAACACTTAAGTTGAGCCAACTGGATATATGTAATCGGACAAATGTTAATGTCCAAATATACAAGCATGGAGAGCAAGTTGAAACCAGAACAATTGAAACAATTTAACTGGTAGCACACCAGACTATATCAGTTTTATATCATGTAAAGCACTTTGTGCTACCTCTGGCATTAAAAGCACTTTAGAAATAAAGTTTGATTTGATATTACTGTAACTTTTTGTATATTTCCATTTTTACTAGATTACTCTGTTACTTCTGGATTAAATTCCACTATGGGAAACATGGAGCTTGCACAAAAACCCAGAACCAGTTTGACTCCAAATGAGCATAATCTACAATCAAACAATATGATTTTAGACATTCAATAATGTCCAATCTCATATTTACATGTTTCTTTTTTCCCCTCAATTCAATTCAACTTTATTTGTATAGTGCCATTTCACAACAATGTCGTCTCTAGTTGCTTCACAGACATCGGTCAATTCATAAAAATAGCCTTATATAGGCAACCAGCAAGATTTCATCAAATCTTGACTTTGATCCAATCTCCCATCCTGAGCAAGCAAGCTGCGACAGTGGGAAGGAAAACTCCATTTTAACACAGAGGCAGAACCCGGCCCAGGGAGGGCAGGACAATTCTGATTTCTGATTGAAATAACTAAACATGTTTCTGTTTATTTTAGTTGCATATTTTTAAGAGGCTCAAAAAAAGTTTGATGGAAATTAAACTGAAAAACATCCTTTTAGTTTAAAGTACATTTTCTTGTTGTTTTATGACTGCGGAGAACAGCTAAGCCTGTAAAACACCTTCTGGCAGCTCTACATATCCAAGTTGGTTTGCGCCACAGCAGACAGCTCGTCATAAAAAATACCTTCATTCATGCTTTACTCTTTAAATTTAATCATCTTGTAAACAAATGTACTCACCTTCTTCAGCATGAAGACCCCCATAGCAGCCTCGGCAGTAAAGAATATGGCATTTATCATCATGATAACACCGACACCAGTGTTTTGCTTCAGAGCAGACAGGCTCACAATCCAGCCACTGAGAGGGAAAAAGGAGAAAGAGATTTTAGCTTAATAATGTGGAAAATGTCCCAGTATCATTACCTGCTCCTGAAATGTATGTCTGCAAACACCTTAAATTGATCCCTCATATTAATTTATCACTTCTTTCTTTTTCTGTTGGCACTGGGGTTAAAGTAGAACATTGCTTCTATTCAATGCAGCTTTATTTGTACACTGTCAATTCACCACAGAGTCAACATAGGGACATTTACAGATACCAGTTCAAACAAATTCACTGTGATCCAATCACACCAATTCATAAAAAAATAAAGGGCTAGACACAAAAGAAATTGCAACAAATCTTGACTTTGATTTAATCACCCACCCTTAGCGTGCACAGAGCAGCAAGTGACAATGAAAATGGGGGAAAAGAAAAGAGAAAACTTTTTAATTGGAAGAAAATCAGGTAGAATCCGGCTCAGAGAGGGCGACCATCTGCCTCGGCCAGTTAGAAATATAAAACCCAGCTTCTCAAGGTTGCTCTTTGTAAATATTGCAGCTCAAATTACGCATAAAGGAAAATATTAACTTGTGTATCTTCCATTTCAATTAGCTGTGTAGATAATCTGATCCTTTCCTGATTCTAATACCACTGACACTGAATTAACTATAGATACAATCTACTTAAAATGCACGTGTTAAGTTTGTCTTATTGTGTCTGGTGGGAATAACATCCCACAGACATTACAACAATAACATCTGATGTTTCAGGCTTTATATCAAGAGTTTACTGGGAGACTAATTATAAAGAGCCATTAGTACATTTGTCATTTCTACCATTAAAAAGGTTTACACTGACTGCACATTGTATTAGTGTGAGAGTTAAATAAACAAGATTAGACTTTTCTTTCTAAAGAGCAAACACAAATGGTTTTTTTTTTTATCCATCATACCTGAAACCCCATCCGGGAATGCCAATGGTCATGATAACATAGACGCACACTTGGGCAAAGAAAATGAAGAAGAAGACGAAGAAGTTGAAGGAGCTGTCACTCCTACAAGTGACAAAATAATTATTATTAGGCAAACATACCAATTATAGTAACTTTGGCCAGAAGAATTGTGCTTTAAAATCAGCAGACTGAGAATAAAGACACACAAGGTATACAAAGTACACACCTGAAGGCTTTGTACATAGGCCGATACCAACAGACAAATGAGCAGGGAGTGAAGAGGATGGCCCAGAGGATGGCGAGGCCTAAACCAACACCTCCCGAGGCATCTATGCAGAACATGGCCAGGGAGGAGATCAGGTTGAAGAGGAGCGTGCCAGTACAGACTTAGGCGTTGGAAGAGAGAGAGAGACAGAAGGGGTGCATGAATAGTAATGAAAAGTCAGAGTTGAGGGATAAACTCTAGAAGCAAACACTCCCTTGCACCTTGACAAAAACAGGCAATTTGTTAAGATTTTGGCTGATGTGCAAAGACACTATTTTTACCTTTTCTGTGACTTCTGCAGAGTTCAAAATAGGCTTTTTAGTAGAGACTTTAAACCCCTTTCTTAAACCTATTTTCATTCATTTTAACCAACTTTTCATTAAAATATTTAAGTTGACATGAAGGAATGTGTCAATAAGACCTTTAAAAAGAAGGAACTAAAATAAAATGTAATTAATGGATAGTGCTGACGAGTTGCATTCTGCAATTATATCAATGTGCACCTTAATCTAACAACAGATCATCATCAGATTTTTCCAGGTTACTTAAGACAACCCATTTTCCTCTAACAGAATGACTTTATTCTTGTCTACATACCCCAAATAAGCACCTCCCAAAGTCTTAGACCTAGCAGTTAAGTGTCAGAGACTGAACAAACATTCAAGTTCCTGCACCAGTAGAGCAGAAAACAGACTAGTATCTCTTACTGCCTTTCACTTCTAAACCTTAAGAGTAAGAAAACAGAATCTTTACATATAAAAACTCATGGTTGTCATTTCCCATTTTGTATGTTCATTGTTTCTATTCTTAGATCTGTTGTTACCATTACAGATATATGGCTGTATTTTAAATCAGATCAATAATAATTATGCAACCATGTGATCCAATTATATAACGTTCTCTATGAGTAATGTCATTGTATGCTACAGTCCGTTAAAATGCTTAGTTCCTATCTTAAATAATAGAGCTTTAGCTTTATTCCAGTCAGATAAACAACAAATCCCTTGTTTCATGAAAATGTTCAAAGTGGTGTTGAAGGTACAGGAACTCACACAACCAGAAGTAGTACATGATGGTGACAGTACGCTGGAAGCGCTGACTGATCTCCACATTAATGTCCTGGTAGAAGCAGGGTCCCACAGGGCAGAATGAAGGCAGCGGAGGCCAGTTATTCTGACAGGCTGAAGAAGACATATTCAACATTTCAGCATTTGTTTCTGAATATAAACTCCCAAAGCATTTTCCCTCTTCTACTACAGATGTACCCCAAAGCATTGTTTAAGGGACAAAAAATACACAAATAAAACATCATTTTCTAACTGGCATAAACAATAAGCAGGGGGAAGTGTTGACGTAGTGGTTAGAGAAGTGAATTTAGGCCTGGAAGATCGGCGTTCATGTCCCCAGACTGTGAAATAAATAAACTACTGGGCTTCTAAGCACAACACTCACCCTACATCTGCACAAACCTTGTAATAGGGCAGCCCCCTGCTTTTAGAGCAACTAGTATGGTTTAAAAGTAGAGAAAGATTAGGTGAATAAAGTATTAATAGTTACTATTTAATCATATTAATTATAACTATCAACAAAGGTCACTAAACTGGTATGTATATCTTCCCATCACGTTAATTTCTCCTTGAATAGTTCTCCTAAAGCTACTCAAACTCCCATTCAGCTTCATCTTCTTTTCTCTCTTACCGGCTCCAGGTCCGAGGCTGTGCGACTCAAGCTCCCGCTCTCTCCTCTCCAGCTCCTGGGCTTTCTTCTCCAGCTCCTCTTGTTTCCTCAGGAGCTCAGCTGTGGTTGCATTGACGGTGGGCTTACCATGTGACAGAAGGAAAATGAGATATCATAACCGTCTGTTATCTTTCAAAGAGAATACTGCAATTCTTTATATATAATGACATTGATTATGTAGTATCAAACGAGCTTTAACGTATTTGAAATTAGATCATATCTAAAGTGGAGCTTTGAATACTGAGAGGTTTGCATGGTAAATAATTCAAATAGAGGATCCAGCTCTAAACATGAGAAAGTAAGGGCTGATCTACAATACTGTATCGATGAAACGGTTTCAGAAACTGTAAACAAGAAAAATATATGTTGTCTTCACATCACAACAGGAATACCTGAGAGTTATAGGAGCCATAATTGCGAGGCTCAGTGGGAGTTGTTCTGCTGGGTGGTGTCTGTGCAGGCGCAGCTGGAGCAGAGGGAGAAGTGGCCTCATATGGTGGCGGAGGCTGAAAAATGTTTCATAGTTTGAAAGGATGAGGGGGGAAAAAGGCATAAGCCAACCAGGTCAACAGATAATCTGGGAAATAAACATTAAAAAAATCAGTATTATAATATTTAAAAATGTGCATTAGTGATTTTTAATGTCTCAAATGTTTCAGCAAAGACATTTAGTAGGTCATCAGAAGAAAACTTCCCACTCTGTCATTTTATTTGACTACTATTACCTAGTTATATTTCCAATTTTTTATTGGAAATATCTGTTTAGCACAGAATTGGTTAGACAGTTAAGAAGTGCACCATCACAGTTAAGGTTCTGCATGTCCACAAAGCTGGAAGTGTAGCGGTCTAACGGTCATGATCGCTTTTATTAATATGCAGCAACTCTGGTCAAACAATACTTCATTACTTTCTATAAATATCCACAAAGCAACAGGTATTTACACCATAAGTAAACTAATAGCAAATAGTTGTGCTTTTCCAGTAATTCTCTTATATCTTGTAATTCTACAAAACAGAGAAGTAACATGCAAAAAACTGTTTAATGCTATTCATACACACAGAGTTAATTATTATGTAAATGTTCTTTTATTTTGAACAATGCAAATCTTATTTTACACTTTGAAATCACTGTGAAGTGAAAAGTTGCAACCTCTTGCAACACCCCAGGCAAAATGGGAACCAGTGTTCTGCAGTGTAATGTCTGTTCAGTATTCGGCCATTACTGCCTCCAAACATGGACCCCAGGCAGAATAACACCTGACCTAAGTGAATCTACATAATGTCAAACTGTATTACTCAGGAATCTGCTCCATCAGCTGAAAACAACTTCCCCATTTACTTACAGGACAGATATATAGATATCAAGTAGTTTCTGCTACTGCAGCAATTTCATCATCTGACAGGAAGTTCACGACAAGGACCCAAGCTTCATCCCAGCAGCCAAACTCCATTAACATACTTCATACTTTAAAGCAGGGCTCTTCTTTAGCAACAAAAACATGATAATCTATGGGATCAAATTGATGCTTTCTAGAGCAATTTGGACACAAAACTATGTAATTAGGTGAATCATTTATTTTGAAAACCCTCATAATTGAATAAAACAGGATTGTGCTGGGTGAAATAGCTAAAAATGTCACTGAAATTTCACTGTGTAATCTGGTTTGAGCTATTATGATTGAAAACTTTAATAAGTGTAATCTAACAAGGGTGCACCTCCAAAACCTAATCTTGTCTGCCAGGCTTAAGCTGAGCTGCATAAATCCAAGCTGAATAAATAAGTGACGTGAAACTTGATGGCTTTTCAGATTTTCACTCCTCTTTAAAATATCCCCATATAAGAAGAATAAACAAAGAAAAATGCAGTGCAAAAAGCTCAAATGTTGGCAGTGCTCCCTATAACTATTACTTGATTTAAGCATTCTTCCAAACAAAGGGGAAGATAAAGGGAGTCACTGGAGGCAAAGCAACATGTTTATACTCCAGCAGCCACTTCCTGTTACTGGCAAATGTAAACAAGCAATCTAAAGGCTGCTCACCCCAGTTGTGTTGTCAAATGGATTGTACAGGTCCAGTGTAGCATATCCCGCGTTGCTGCTATGCTGAGTCACTGCAGGATCCTACCAGACAAATAAATGGATTAAATTATCATAATAATACATCTCATTTGGTCTGCTGCTACATCTGTCTGCATTTAGTCAAAGTAAATGGCCCCATAATTGGTTACAGCGACTATGGGTAGAGTAACACGCATGTCACATGATGAGCAGCAACAGCCTGATACTGCACATACATTTTTCATACATCAAGACTGTAAAACCTTCATCCCCACCCACCTGGAAAGGGTTTTGGTCTTCCATCGGCTCCGGAAAGCTGGTGTATTTTGACATGTCTGTGTCAGCTAATGTAGCGGATTCTCTACACTTGATGCTGTAGAGATGAAAGCAGTAATAAGTCCTTTTCTGACTATCAGGTTTAACCCTATGGGTTTAACGCTACTTTTGGTTTCTGTTTCCAATGAAGAGAGAGGGTGGTGGAGTTTGTCCAACAAGCTAGCTAAACGGCTCTTCGGTTTGCATCTCTCCGCAGTTAATAAGCTTAAAGATTCAGACAGGCGGATTTTTGAAGACACAACTCTTTTATATTATTTACAAACTGACTCTTACGGCTAAACAACTACGTCATGTCACCGTGTCGCATAGCAGAATCGCTATTTTCTCCTCCGGTTGGAAAACATCAGTAGAACAGGAAGTAAGGAGCCAAAAAGCGTCATGTGACTTCTACTGCGGCATAGTCACGTGGGCAAGCTTAAAGGCGGGAATTCTTTTTTTTTAAATACAAGAAACTTATTGTTTGTCTTCGAGAATCACAGTCGGGATAAAATGTTCATTCATTCTACCATAATACATTCATTTAAACCTTCTATTTTTTATTATCTGCAGTTTACTTGATGTTAACCTAATAGGCAAACAATGTTACTTTTTATTCAAGCTTATTGAATGTTAAAAGTCCCCCCCCCTTTCACTTTACTTTTTAGCAATATGAAAACTTGCCAATCTGTCCGTATTAAACAGCAAGCATCTGTGTCTTAAATGCAAAGAGAACAGTTCAACGAATCTTTTTTGAGCCTCCAACTCCAGACATCTTGAGATTTCTGTGGCAGGATTTCAGCAAATGGCCGCTTCATTCTGATCATTTAATAAGTCTGCTTTTTGGTTTTTACCTAGCTGTGATGAGGTGTTTCTTTGCAGCTGTTTTGACTCATTAAGACCAGATGCAACTTATGAGAATAGCAGATTCATGTTTAAAGGTCTTTATGTTAATAACAAAACGGTAATTGTGACTTTTTCCAGTAGATGTCACACTTGGACATTTTGATCTCAGCTTAAAGTGATTCTCAGGATAAAGTTGAGATTACTACTTTATTTATGTAATCAAATCAATTGTCAACTTAATAATCAATTTAATAAATAGCCTTTATATGTATAGTATACTTAAAATAAAGATAACTTAAACATTTTTCCTTTTTAACAGTTTTCTATTTATTTATTGCAACATGGTGAAGAATCATCAAAGGTGCATCCCCTTTGACCCCAGCTTGTGTGCAGGAGGCAGTTTGCAGGTTTATCTTCTCATATATGACATGCTAAGTGACAGCAGATAGGATTACATCTGCAGCTTCACTAGTTAATATACATTTCATGGCCTGCTGCTTTTGCTAAATCCAGCTTACTCTCTTTTCATTCCCCTTTCCAACAAGTCACATGGCATCACATGGGTGAAGACAGTCATGAGATTTTATTACAAACATACCAACCAACTGTCTGCCTCGCACACATATGACATGATCTTTGACCTGTTTGTAATTATGTTATGTATTTATTCTTACCTCTCATCTTTTATCATATATTCATATATCAGCTAAATCATCTTTTCTTACTGATTGTACTACTGGTGTATATTTTAGATCACCAAAGCAAAACAAAACTGATTTGTATCTTTATGGTGAACTTGTGTTGTCTGGAGGAACTTCACTTCATCTGTCTTATGTCCTCATCAGGCAGCATCTGTGTTCATCAGCTGATTCATGTGACTCATCATTTCCTTTAATGCGCCCTGTCATTATTAGTCCAGATGGCCCGGAATCAAACGCTGGACTCGGGTGCCTCTGTGGTCCTAAAACCGCAGCATTCCTCCTCAGCCAATCAAGCCATGCAATGCTCCATGACATCACTGCTTGAGGAATGAACTGGCATAACAGTTGTGTGTGGAAAATGACCCGCCTAAGGAGGGACTGCTTACAATCATTTATCAAAGGGGTCAGTTAGACAGAATCTTGCATCTTGGTAATTTGGATTCGTCTGGATGTGTGTGATGCCAATTTTCTTATTGAGCAAACATCAGGGAACTTTCCAATCCCTCCAGAGTGCAGTTAAAGTGCTGTGGTTGTGATGGGTACTTACACAACAGCAGGGGCTTCACTTAGAGCTGTTGAAAACATGCTTTTCATGTGAGCGTTGAGCCTGAATAAACCATGAGCACTATTTTCTCTTTCAGTTATGCGGATAGAAGACGGGTTTGTGACGACGATTCCACCTTTACACTACAGTGCATGACTTTTTACAACAAAGCGGCATCTCATCCATTTCTAAACTCCTTAAATGGTTCATTTGTGCAACAGTTCAGCTTCAACGAGCTTGCCAATACCTCTTTTCTGCCTTATTAACCATCTCACATGCCCTTAAATGTATCTTAGGATAACTGGAAAGGATCCCATGAAAACACTGGTGTTTTATTACATGAGCCAGATGTTAAAAGAAAAAAGAAAATGCCCTTTTTTCCTTTTCCTTCAGGGCAGATGTGCATCAAATCAGTGTTTATTGAGAACATTTACTGTGAAGGCGTCCAAGTGCCCCAGCTGCTTTCTCAGCACTGTGTGTGTATCTAAACTGGGAAGCACATTATAGGTGAGCTGGTCTGCATGTTGTGAAAATCTGGGAAAACCATTGACTGGTTTTAAACCGCAGCAGTACTCTTTTCAGGAAATGCCTAACAGACCCCGAAGGTCCATTTTTCACAGCAAGGTGAAGTTAGACACCGTCTGAACAGATCAAATCTCTTATTTAATGTGTGAATGACTGCACACACAAAGGCTTCTTTTATATTTTGTTTGCATTCATTTTGCTCAAAACTGATGTTTTAGGTTAGTTTTTTGTACCTATGTGCAAAACACACTGGATCAAGTATGGTAAATAGATTTGATTTGATTTTATTATGTACAACCTGATACAATGAAATAATTCTCTCATGGCCATGCTCTTGCCTTCCCTTACTCATTTTCCTTTCCACTCCTTATTTCCCCTGCTGTCTATGCCAAGTGTTTCTCAAAGCAGAGTTTAAAAAATATGAACTGTCTTTGGGAGTTTTTGCACTAATCAGTTGCATATTGCAGTGAGCTATGATGGAAGAGAGGACAGAAAGGACAAGGAACTGGACTGTGAATGGAGAGCTTTAGGGGGAAATGGGTGGGGAATAATCAGGACAATAAGAATGGTAGACGGTAATGTAAAGTGATATGAAAGAAGACGGCAAGGGAATGGGAGGAGGCAATTTAAACAATAGTAAGTGAAAACAGGAATCCGCAAAGCGGTAATTCATATAAAACAGTTTAATAATATCTTTTAAAATGTATGTCATAATGCACCTATAAGGAATGTGTGAAATGACTAAAACCATACATAAAGAGTAAGTTTTGATGTTAAAGACGATGTCTTTTCTGCACAGTTCAGTGTTGAAGCTCTGACTGGAAGGAGGATGAAGACGAAGAGAAGAGGCAGAATAAATGTAAACCATGCACAAAGCACAAAACCAAAGTATTACATGACAGAACTGAGAAAAATGTCCTCATTCTCGCTCATAAACTCTGGTGCAGACAACGTCACCGGCAGTCATTGTCTGAAAGAGACAGAGAGAAACAAACCAAAACATTGAATGAATTCTCTGGACATTAGACATAAGAAACCAGATATTATTCTAGTCATTACTGATTGACCATGTTTTTTACTCAGGCTGGTGGTTTAATTTTTGTGAAAGCATTTACAGCTAGTTGGCCTCTGTGATCCCATCTATTCTTCAACAATTATATTTATGACGCAATTCACTTTTTTTTAATCCTGCATAATCATCGCATTGAGTTGCCTTGTGTATAAAATAAATACATTTGCCTTTTAATGGCATAATTATGAATGAGTGACTTTATTCTTATAATCCTGGGAACATAGAACCAGAACAAGATAGAAGCCAGCAAGTTTAAAACTTTGAAAACATAGGAAAATGAAAGATCTTGTAGGTGGGATGTTGCCAAGGAAACATATGGCCCTATCAGCACCAGATTCATGATGCAATTTAAACAAAAATAATCAAAAAAATTAAGCTGAATGGATTTCAAAATCATTATTTATTTCTATAAGATTGTATATTAGACCAGAACAGAAAATGATAATTACCAGTATGAGTTCTCCATCATTGGTCAGTTCACGGGTCCATGCTGTTTTAGGTCCTTCACCTTTCTGTAAAGTCTGTTCACAGCTGATCTTTCTGTCTGTTTCCCACTTGGGAAAACTCTGCAGGAATTCAAACGAGAAGAATAACTTGCATCACCGAAGTGCTTCACACAATGAAGTTTTAGCAAAATTTGGGTTTGGTTGTAACTGGATCTCAGAGTCAAGACCACTGCATGTCACAACATTTTTATGGCCTGTTAGGGAATATGTACGCCACTCATTCAGCATGAAGAAATTAGGAACAGATCGCTGCATTATCACCCAGCCTGACTGCATGAGTTTCGCAGAAATGATTTCCATATGTTGCATTTGTGCAGAAACTAGTTGTTCTGTCCTCGGCCAAACTCTGGTATGCATGCTCTGACATTATACAGGAATGGTTTATGAGAAGTAAAGGGGTGCATACCGTGCAAGGCCGTCCGTCCACTGTGGCTTCATTGAAGGACTGTCCCACAGTAAAGGAAACATGGGTGGTGCGGACGCTGGTGGATGTTTTAATGGAGAGACTCTCTCCCTGCTGGGTGATTTCCACTGCTGGACTGGAGGCTGCTGCCACTGCAATCTTCCTCAGGAACACATTCACACCTGACCACACACAAAGAGAACTGATATCAAACTGGCAACTGTGGTCATGAATATCATCCCAGCTGTGCATACCAGTGGTTTTGGCATGTTATTGTAGTAGACAATCCATCAGTGAGTCCTTCTGGATCTGTTTTTTTCCCTGCATTATGTGGTATCGCTCTAATTTAGTAGAAACGTTTGGAATTCTTCCCCTTGCTTGAGGCGAACTGAAACCATGTCAAGTGAGATTTGAGTTGAGAAAAGTTTTCAAAGAAAATTCATGCAAACTTCTGAGCCTTTTGAGTTTGGCTGCACCCATAAAAACATGTAGCCAAATAAGTCTGCAAGGATGGTGTCAGCAGCATTTTTACACAACTTTACAGTCAATAAAAGGTTAATGAAAGAATATTTGTGATGCGTTAAAAGTCAGTGGGATCGTTTAGAAAACTATTGACAGCATGTAGGATTTTGACCTAATGAGAAACATAACTTGCATGACCTTTTAAACCACTAATTCCAGAGACAGCATTAGAGGCATATTATGCCCCAAATTTAATCCCAATAGCTCAAGCTTTATTTCAAACAAGTTGATGTGAAGTATTAACATTTTTTAAATTTTCCTACAAAAAGTGACTGGATAAAGGTTTTGTCAGCATTTTTTTTATATAACGGTAAAGTTAAGAGAGCTGTCTAACAACCTTAAAGATGCAATAATAACTTAATCAACTTCCATGAAAGTGCCAAAGAATATAATTTCCCTTCTTGGCACCATCAGAAATGCAAACATAATCTTTAAAGTTGTGAAACCCGATTGATGTTTCCAGAAAATGGTGCAATAAAGAAATTCGATAAACCGGAATACTTTGCATAATCCCAAGTTTATGAGGCTAAAGTGGGATCCACATGACACAAATGTTATCATCAAAAGGTGTGTGCAGAACTCTAATGATGCATTTTGCAATAATCATGTGCATATGTTTGCTGAAATGCAATGCTCATTGCAGAAACTATACAAAAGAACTGAAACAAGTATGTCTTTTTAGGAACTAGAACTGTTGGCCAAAGCATACCAGCCACTACCATTTGTTGCAGGGAACAGTCATTCAATGAATCTAAAATACTAAACTAGAACCATCTGAAAATGCAGTGCATCGGTTTATGGCTGTGGGACTGTTGCACATTTGATCCGCTTTGCTGTTCTGTAATGTAAGGTGCAGATGTGAAAAGGGGTCAAAGCTAATGCACCTCTGAGCTGGCAGTCACAGCTGAACTGATGCTTGAGAGGAAAGGAGTGACATAAGACACCATCCTCTCATTCATCAATGCCAAAACTCTCTGATTCAGCATTACAATGCTTCATGGTGGTATAGCAGCATGACATCAGTGTTGGAGAAAAATCTGTTCAAGTAGGGAAACATAATGAAACTAACAGCTAAACATGGCAGGTGTTGCATGAAATGGAGGAACAGTGTTTGTTTGGAAGAAGTATGTTAAAGAAATGTTAAAAATTGAGAATCATTAAAGTCTTTTTAGAGAGATTTGAACCAATGCTGAAAGGCATGGTTCAGATTTGAGATGTTTCTCCTTCTTCAACACACATGACTCAAGTTAAAGGCTAATTTTCCTTCCTGTTAAAAGGGAGTTATCCTTTATACAGTCGCTTCATGCATGCTCAGGATGGGGGGATTGGATCAAAGTCAAGATTCAGTGCAACCTGTTGGTTTTTCTTAATTAGGTTATTTAATATGAATTGGTTTGAATTGATGTGTCTGCAAAGCGACCTTGTTGTTAAGTGGCACTATACAAATAAAGCTGCATTTAATTAAATTGTACAGAACCTGATAAGCTCCTGGATCCATTTCATTTGATTCAGATGTGCTGAAGCAGAGAAACAAATCAAACCTGCTGGACTGTGGCCCCTGAGGGACCAGGTTAAATAGACCTAATATGAGGTCTATAAGTAAGACAGAATCTCAGAAAATCCATCCATAATTAAAGAAAATGATAGGGAAACTATGGGTTACCTCAAATCAACCAGGAATGAGTTTTGATATATATCCAGGTGAAAATCTACAATGGGAGTTAAAAGAGTAAAAAAAGAGACTTCAAGTGCTGGAATTTGTAGGAATCGTACAATGGCTGCAGCAACCACAGAGACAAGAAAAAATAGATGGCTACAGCGAGCGTCTGTAGGTGTGATCTGGACCGTGCGCACATCAGGACTTTTGGCATCTTTGATTTTGATTAATTTAGTCTATTTGTTGCAGTTTTTGAGTTCTTTTGGTTCTCCTTGGGGAAAATTTAGTCAGATTAAAATGAAAGCTCTTTCCATTCTCCTCGCTGACCTCCTGCTACCAACTGGTTTGTGCCTGGATGGCCCACTCAATGACCCCATTCATGGATTTGCAACTGAAAAGAGGAAATTCCACTCACCCTTAACCTTAAATCTGTCATGCTAACTAAATGAATCGACTGCAACAAAGTGTAAGTGCCACACAGCAGCTATTTGAAGCCAAATAAATGTAGCTGCTGGCTGACCTGTAAATTTGACTAATTATTCATGTGCGTTGGATTCACAGAGATCAAGACAAGTCAGGCATCTGATTCAGTTCAGACTAGACTGGCTCACGCGCAGTACAGAGGGAACACACACTCGCATGCACACAGATTGGATCAGGGAGGCCTCAGGCAGTAAAGGAAAGTTAGTCTCAGAGAGTTGGCTGGCTGCTGGGGCCCATGTCAAGGCTTAGTTCCGTTTACACTGGCTGTAATTACAACCGCATGGGGAGGACCATGCTTTAGATGAGCCTGATCTAACATTTGTCCGCAGGCTGTTTTTCTCCAGATTTTTAATGGATGCCTACAAAAGGCCCTGACATGACCTCTCACTCCTGCAAAGAGGACAAAGACCCGGAGAGTGGAAACCCTCATGAAAAAACAAAAATCAAGATCTATCTATCTATCTATCTATCTATCTATCTATCTATCTATCTATCTATCTATCTATCTATCTATCTATCTATC
>JBAMHX010000019.1:17188058-17203592 GCA_037177515.1 Pseudomugil tenellus
TATCTATCTATCTATCTATCTATCTATCTATCTATCTATCTATCTATCTATCTATCTATCTATCTATCTATCTAATGGGTGTATGATTGATGAATGTTGCCAATGTTCATTTTACAGTTAAAAAATAAAAAAAGAGAAAAAAGAAATAAAAGACAGTACACAATCGAAAACTCTAAGCAATCTAGTCAAACAATGCATCTAAATGAAAAAGCCTGCAGTTCATGTACTCACCCAGTGCTTTCAACAGCTCCTCGAAGTTTTCCGAAGACTTCATTTTCCATTTTCCTGAGAAATCTGTGACTTTACTCTCCATTTCGATGCAACTGGGGTTTGCAGATTAGAAGTTGTGGTTTGCAAACTGTGCGCTCGGTATGTGTCTGTCCCGGTTTGTAAAAGCGTCTCCTCTGCTTGCATCTGCGCCTCCATCCATTGGTTGACAGATCGTCTGGAGCTGATGCTGCCGGTGGGAGGGAGGGACTTTTCCCCCTGATCCTAACTGAAACTCTCCACCTCTGGCAGCGTGGTGAAAGATTTGGATACGAGCTGGAAAATGCATTTCCAGTCAGGACTTTCATGTCGTTGAATAATTGGATTTGGCTGCAGGAAATATTTGCTTTTGTCTGAACGACGTGAGAAGGCCTGAAAGTAGCGCTGATGACGCGCAAGATGCTTTTCATTCAAGCAAAAATTAGGTCAAAACTGAACTTTTGGGAATTTAAAAAAATAAATATTATATTAAATCATTGAGCTACAAAGTGGAAAAAAAAGAGAAAGTGCAGAAGATAAAACATAATTGGGTCAGAGGACTTTATTTAGACTATAAAGCACTTAATACCACTTCATTACAGCAAAACAATAAAAGAAAAGAGTCAAAATATGCTATCAATACTGTCACATTTCAGAAAGGGGAGACAGAGTAGTTCAACTTGTACTGAACAATTAGGCTATCTAATACAACCCAACTTTATTTATAGAACACTTTTTTAACAACAGCAATGTTGAACCAAAGTGCTGCACACAATTCCAGGCAAAACAACAACATAACAAGGAATAAGATAATATACAATAAGAATAACAAGATAACTAATAATAATGACACGTAAAACAATAAAACAGGATTAAAAATAAAAAGTAAACAACTCAAGCTGTGTTAAAAGCCAATGAAAACAGGTGAGTCTTAAGAGAGGTTTTAAAAACAGAAAGAGACCCAGCCTGTCTACTACACAGTGGCAATCTATCAGTTAACATAAAATTAGGTAATAAAAATCATATGAACAGTCTGTGAAATATAATACTATAATGTTATTTGATCAACAAAAACTTTAAATAAATGCAGAAGCAGTGGAAAAGTTTTTAAAAATCCAGTTAATCAACTGCTTGTAGAGCCATTTTTATGGGAACAGCGTGAAGTCATGATGTTCTGTATGACATTCTGTCTCTCACATCATTGTGGAGCAATTTTTGTTCATCTTTATTTACATCGTTGTGTCAGTTCATTGAACCTTTTGAGCACTGGTTTTTGCACAGCTCTCACAGGGTACTATCTCAGAATTCAACGTTTGACTGCATCATTGCAACACCTGGATTCTTTGTTTTCGGCCATTGTGTTGCAGATTTGCTGCTATGCTTGTGATCATTGTCATGTTGGATGGACCAGTTGCAGTCAAGCCTTACCAGTCAGACATACGTTTCATACTTGTCTTTAGAATCCATTAAAATGCAGACCATTAACATTTGCACAACAGTTAATGCATTTCTCAAAACAATTAGTACAAACTGCAAAACCTAATGGATAACCTGCAAAAGCGCATCCCTTGCTCAAAATTGGTAGTTCATTCCTCAAAAGCAAATCTTCATGTCAATGAAAGTGTCAGTGTCATCAAAATGAAATGTCCTCACACCATTGTTTATGAACAAGATAATCAAATGACTTTGTCATGTTTTTAGCACAACAATTTACTCTGTAAATGTTTTCTCAAGCAAAGAAGTCAGACCTGTGATGATAATACCTGAAAATACTCAAGACAACACTACATACTATTTCCACAGCATTTGGAAAACTACAGTAAAGTTAGATGTTACTGTATTTACTGAGGTAACTTAGCACAGGACACTGAAAATGTATGTTTCACATTTTTACTGCATATTTACTTTGCAATTGTAGTTTGTTCACAGCATTGTGCAAAAGAAAAATACACCCTTATTTACAACAAACACGAATTCCTTTTGGGTAGGCTGTGCACAACTGTAAACAATATTGAAGTACAATTGGAACTGAACATACAGCATATATACTACTGTAAATCATTCATGCGAATCTGGACGTTCCTCTACGTCTGGTCACATATTTTCATCTCCATCACATCAAATATCATCTCTTGCAATGCAGCAAGGAAAGTATCTCTTCGAGTGTTGAATCCACCCTCTGCAGTACTCTGCTGTGATGTCATCACATGCATTCATGGCCGCTAGCAGGGCCATTTGGGTCATTCAACTTCTACCTCCAGGAAGAGAAAAATTCCTCTATTGGATTTAGGAATGGTGAGTAGGGAGGAAGATATTCCTCCATGATGTGCTGCAAACCACCGGCTGACAACATCTGAGTGGTGAAAACGCACATTATCCCAAAAAACTACATACTTATCCAGATGGTGTCCAGCTAGACCTCTCTCATTCTTAGGGAATATGTTGCGATAAAGAGCGTCTAAAAACGTCAGACAATTTCTGGAAAAATGCTATTTAAAAATATTTATTTAATTTGCTTGACAGATTTTGAAAACTAGTTCAACATTTTTGTATGTAAAGACTCAAAAATCCTCAGAAATGAAGACTATTAGTATGGAATGACTATTCAGCAGACAAAAGTATATTTAATTTTGACTGACATGACATACCAAATGATAATGCTATCAAACAGCAGAGAGTTGTATGAAAACAATTGATGCATGTCCAAAAGCATTTGCAATTTGTTGAAAGGAATAAGAAAATGTTACTCTGATGTGCACATGTGATTAAACGTTGTGGAGGTTGAACTAACTGTTGTGCAATTGTAAAGAGTGATGTGAGAAATGCACCAAAGCGAATGAGAAAAACTATCTTAGGGGTCACCATAGCAACAAGCAGGATGAGCTGAACCTGTTTGCTTAAATCAAATTATTTGAATAAATTATTTATATTTGTTCTGGAACACTGTCAGTGTGCTTGTTCGCCACACTGTAAGGGAAATTAAACTTTTTGACAGAGCATCTCAGGGAAAATTTTAATTTGTGTAGGTTATTCTGCCTCTTTTTATTCACCGTCCTCACAAATACTTTCAGTCATTGCCAGAAAAGTTTCACCAGGTCTGGATCAGATGGTACGCCTCTGGAAACATGATGCACAGCATTCAGGCAACAAAAGGAGTCATGATTTTATCTCTTTAGGTTGTATAAGTGTCTCTCCCTGTGGCACCATGCAGACAGACTGTTCTACAGAGTCACAGAAAGATGGGAATTAACCTCATCAGATATTGTATGAAGAGAAAGGGCACATAAAGTACTTTTGAATGCAAATTACCAACCCTCCCTAGCAGCACTCACCGCTGGCTGACCTCAGACTCAGACATGGAGACGACAACAGCCGCTCCAAGCTGAGAAGAGGAAGAAGAGAATGGTCCTGATGATTGAAAAACACTGGGCACTGCAGTACCTGCTGCTATGACAACAGATATTGCTTGATAAATCAGTGATTCCCCTGAAAATCCTCACTTGATCCAAAGAGATTTGAGGCAGAGAACCTGAGAAAACCTGAGAAAACACAGACATTAAACTTTCTATCTAAAGCCTTAAGCTCTTATGATTAAATTGCATCTATCTAATATGCTGAAAGGATAATGTTGAATGACTTCCAACATGAAGGCTAAAAGTACCACAATAATTGACTATCCCGTCAGTAAAGAACATGTGTGGTGATGCGAGGCAGCATTGATGCAAAAAAGAGTTGACCATAGTTATGGGTGTTCTCATAAATGCCAATATACAAATTGCAAAATTACTAGTTGCTTAGTTGATTATCTGTCACTGTCAAAATGTTTATAAGCAACAAGTGAAAACCATGATTTGGGAATGTTTGAGTGAATTAGAACAGTTGCTGTATATTTTAATAAGAAAGTCACAGCCATTCCAGCAAAGAGTGACAGAAAAATGTGTTAGAATTACAAGAAACCTTGTGAAATCTGTGCATTATCATACCCAAGTCTGCCATCAGTATTGATAAATGTGAGCATGTGTGCTGATGAGACATGTCACAGTGATTAAACATTTGCTTTCTTTTCTTTTCTTGAGTTTTTCCATTTCGCTAATAGGCAAGTAGACTGTGTAGATATTACGATTTTCATTCTTAATCATAAGACCTTTTAATTACTTAAAATGGGGTACATTTTCTGTCCTACGTTGCCAATTTACTTCACGAGTGAAACAAGTTCAACCTATGAATTAAGCTCTACTGGTACAGTGTTATGGTGATAATAAATTCCTCCTGAATATGAATGTATGTTTAAGTAAATTGTCCTGTTTGTGGTTGCATTTTATTTGTGAGAATAGTTAAGTGAAGCGCCACCTAGTGTTAGATAGTCCAACTGTGCCTACACCCGGAACCTTCATTTGAGCGAGGCGTTGGCAACCGGACGGCAATTGAGTAAGCACCAGAGTCATCATGGCGAGGCACCTTCGTTTCATTGCCCGGACAGTTATGGTGGAAGATGGAAATGTTGATGCAGCTTACAAGACTTTAAACAGGTAAATATAAGGTATTTAAGTGAGATATTAAATTATATTTATGATCGTCTTTGGAGTAACAAGCTAAGCTAGGTCAACGTTAGCCTTCCGCTCAATGTCACCGCGGTGCGGCTGCGCAGTTGACGCAACAGTTCTGTCTTTTCTGTAATACTGGGGTGGAAAAAAAACAACACAGTCTACCGTAGCATAATTAGATATTTATGTGAATTTAATTACAGTATAACTTACTTATTACCCTTCAGGAATCATAATATTAATGGTGAAAAGTCAACCCAATTTTAATGCATCCGTAGATCTTTGATTTCCATGAGTTTTTGGTTGAATATTTTTGAAAAAAATAATAAGGTTTTGATATGATTTTAGATACAAAACAAGATTTTAGATACTGAAACAAATAGAAATGTAATAATATTACGATGTGATATTATAGTGTAGTCTTATGATTTGTAGTAGCGTATCTATTAGGCATGAAGAAGACTGTATGAGATGGTGTTAAACAACGTTTTGGGTTTTGAGTGAAGTTTTTACCATAAAGTGATCTTTAATGTCTCAAAAACTCTATTATAAAATATGTTATGCAGCATTTTAAAATGTTAGATGTAATATCTTATCTTAAGGTTGCTAATTCACAACAGAAGTTTTCAACACTCATGGATAGTGTATTTTCTTTTAGAAATATTCACACATTTCCCTCACTCCGTCCAGGTTTCTGACGCAGGATGGGATCATCGACACAGTCAAGCGGAAGCGTTACTTTGAGAAACCCTGTCGAGAGCGTCAGCGGAAGAACTTTGAGAACTGCCGCCGCATATACAACATGGAAATGGCCCGAAAAATTGCCTTCATTTCCAAAACAAACAGAGACGATCCCTGGCTTGGCTGTTAAGAAAGATGTGAAGAATAGTTTTGAACAATTTATTCCTTAATAACTGGAAGAACCGAAATCCAGCAGAGGATCTTTTTTACATTGAAAGTGACTTACTGATGAAAGAAGGTGTCAGATTGTCTGAAGGGAATTTCTGAAAACATGTATTTGCTCTCAAGTTATTTCTTTTACTAAATTTGCCAGTAAGATTCCAGGAAAAGCAATTTTCATTCTTTTCAGTCTTTGGAACTACTCAATTCACAGTTTGCATCATAAACTTTTATTTCAGACGCAAAAGAAATTGGTTTATACTCCAAACACCTTAAAGTGATATTTCTCTACAAATCAGCTAGAGGAACTATGCGGAAGATGGTTGTGTGTTAATGCTGTATATTAATTCATGTTCACTTCTTCATTCATTTTGTCCAACAAATTCCTCTAAATGAGTTTAACCGTCTCTTGACAGACCTTGCCTTTTTGGCATGGTGGAGGTCTAGGAAGTGGGAATGCCTGAAAATTCTTCTTGATACATGTTTGCAATAATCTTGCAGCAAAAAAACAGAAATATTGAAAAAAAAATTTCAGTGTTCTGCGATTGAAAGAAATTTAACAGCATGTGATGATCCTGTGAACCTGTACCTCTGCTTGTGTGTACCAGTTTGCTAAATAGCTGCTTCCAAAAATAGCTATAACTGAGTCTCTGTTATAATAATAAACACATTGCTAAAGACTGCCTGAAAATTAATGTACAAGATAAGGTATTTTAATCATTTAATCCTGTTTAAAGCACTTTTCACATCACCTTTTAAAATACATATCATAATATCCCCAAACAGAGTGTCAGGGATAATATGGAATGGTTTCACCCCAACATGCCGCAGATCCTTCACTTTACCGCAATAACTTAAAGAATATTCAATTTAGAGTTTTCATGTTTTCCATATGCATAGATGTAGAAAGGATGAACTGATTCGATGTTGAGCTGTCATTTTCAGGCTGGCCAGCAGGGGGCGCTCAAACCTGAAAAGTGTTTTGGCTACATCTCTGAAACTATTCATGTAATTGGTTTATGTGAGCTGAACTGCGCCACAACACAATCCTTTGGATATTACTGGCCAGCACAATACATAATCAGACAGTCATGTATGTGCTGTTTTTTAGTTTTCTCATTTATTTACATACATATTCGTCAATATAAATGGCAAATATTGTCAGATTAATCTGCATAGAAGACTGAACAAATACTGAAATTTATATTAGACACTAATATCACCTTCAGTACTGTGAGCTATGCTGCATCTTCGAGATACAGACTCAAACGAAACAAGTCAGAAAATACCCTTTAATTGAATCTTTTAATAGCTGAACAGCAGATGTGTTTTTTAATATGCCATATGAGAAACCTTTAGTCCAGTGTAGCTGCGCAGTAATGTGAGATGTGCAAATGTTTTTGTTGGCCCTCTCCCAACTTATGCACACAACTACCCTGATATCAACTGATCATTTCTGATGAATGCTAAGCTAAAAATACATCTATTCTTATCCATTTCAAGAGCTGCATTTACATCATCAAATGTTCATATACTTCATCTGTTTTTAGTTTAGTGTTTAGTGCTGTTAGCCCATAACAAATTAGCCTACTTTAAACTTTTTCTTCAGATTAATGTTTATTATTTGTTACAGAACTCTGCCTGCAAATTTCATAGCCAAATCTCCAAAGCCTTATCTGTAAATCGTGTGGTATAACCAGCAGTCATCTGTGTGTATAGACAGCCTTTTGTAATGACCACTACGGTTTGCACTCCTTCTTTAACGGCTGAGGGTAATGGCCCTTAATATTTGCATGGTTACACTCTCTGGTGTGTTGCAATCAAAAATAAATATAGAACTCAATGTTCAAATGCAAACTTAGAGATATGAGTCAAGCCTGTTGCACAATGAACCACAAAACCAGCATAACTGAAGATTTACATATAGGGCATTCTGTCAGGAGTCATTCTAGTACAAAAACAACACCTCACTATTGTAAATAACCAGCCTTAAAAGCTGTTTGAACTGAGTTTTTCTTCTCCACACCCAGATCTAGCATAATTCCATTTTCTTTCAGTAATGGGATCTATCACTAACCTTGTATGATTTAAATCATTGATGACATAGTATCATAAGATCCCATTTGTGTAAATAGGTAATTGTGTAATTGCTGCATATTCCTGAAGGTAGCATCCTATTCTGCATGTGACTACGGAAGTGATTCAATCCTCCAGCCTACATCTTATTATGTAATTATGTAACTATCTTGTAAGGCTTGTCTCAGAAAGCTCTAAAAGATGAGTGAAACATCTCTCTTTGTGCTGTTTATCTGTTAGTTACTCCCTCAGTTAGAGAAACAACATTGAGTTATTCAATACTTTTTAAAATGTGGGAAAATTAGTACATTTAATTTATTCTCTTTATATTTGAAAGAAAAAATGGTTATCAAAATGAGTTAATTTTTACGTCACTGTACTTTCCTGGATGACCATACTCAGTACCAATGGCAAATAAATTACGGGACATATTTTAGTGGTAAAGATAAAAAAAAAAACTATAATAAGGTGCCATACGAAGGAAATGACAGAAACAATACTTTCTTTCAAATAAATAAATAAACAAATAAGTAGAACTGTCGTTGCATTTTGCATATCAAGAGAGAAAAAATGTGATCCGTTATGAAAACCAAGACTTTCAAACACACGCCAGCTGCCGCGTGCAGCTCTTTTCCATCTCCAGCCACACCACCCACACGTGCTGCTGTCGGAGGTGCGGTGGGAACTGAGTCTGTCCGAGCCAATCAGCACCGCGAACGCTGCCAATTGGACAGACCTCTAAGCCAATGAGAACCGTCCTCAGCCAATCGGCTGCTCCGTGCCCGACTAGCACGTGTAGCGTCCGTTACGCTCTCTGCGGGTACTTTCTGTACGGGTCGGAGATCTAGCAGCGCTAACGAAACACGAGCACAGATAGAAGAAACGGGAAGGGGCTGCGCGTTTACTGGATAATAGGAGACACAGCTGTGCTCGGTATTCAGCCGTTTGCTCCGTTGAGAGCTGTTTTACCAACGCCAAGTAACTGGGACTTATCAGGTTTTCGGAGTTCAAGTCGTCCCAAACAAAAAGGTAAGAACTCTATTTTTCAGAGACCCTCCCCACTTTCTCCTCCTAGACTGGACATTTATTCTACCTAGTATATTCAAATAAATAAATAAATATTGGGTAAAAAGGCTTAAAAACTGTTACTTTAAGTGGGTAAAAAACCAACCTCACGTTATAACATTGCCTATTAATGAGCTACTTTTTGCCGCTTCGCATAGATTTTATAACGTTGCAGTGGGATAAAAATGCTGATACTAGTTTAAATGTTAAACCTTAAACTTGTTACAGGTTAAATAAGAAATTAGAGAGAGCAGTACATGTAGCTTACACGTCTGATCTCATATGACAATCATTATTCTTTATTATTGAAGTATGTGCAAAAGTTGTGAGTAAACTCACAGATGGGCGTAGGTTTTATTTGAACAGCAATGCGCGCTACTGAATAATATTACGCACGCGCGCGTGTCTGTGTGTTGGGGGGGGGGGCATCCTTCTGTAAATTTACAGCTTCAAAATTCCCCTTTCAATAATGTATCTGATTTAGGCACCCATTTGTGTCTTCAATGCGTAGATTTATTGAAAAACTATTATATAATCTTCTGTTTTCTTTCTGATATGACCACCTTGATTAAATCAAAATGATTTATTTAAAGTACCAATAAAAAAAAAAATCATATTTCTTTTCAGTAGAATGCCCCACGCCGCTGGTATTTGGTCAAAAATGACAAAAAAAGTCAATAAAAGTTTTTGGATTTTATTATTTATTTATTATTAATAACAAATCAACGTATTAGTGAAAACTTTGGTTGAAATGCTCGTTGACATAAACTCAAAATTCATTTATCAAGTAGTTTATAACTTAAACCAGCACTATGGTTACATTAACATGTGAGTTGGTTCGCAGTTTATGCAGTATGGATGTAAATACCATAGAGACTAAACACAGGACACAGGCTTCCATCTAACCTGAACACTAACAGCACGTTGGGCTTCGGAGGTGCTGCTGTGAATACGTTTCATTCTGAAAGTTAACCTGAATTTGAAAGGATTTACTTTACATTTACAAATGAATAAAACAACAAGTAAAGACTGCAGGTAGGTTTCCATTAATGCAGTTTTACTGTAAACATTTTAAGTCGTGGGTGAGAAAATAACCTAAACAAACATGTGATGATCTCGCTGTGTCTGAACACACTTTGTCCTTCTCCTCCCACTGGTAAGATGATAATCACAGACCTGCTGGTACGCCCAAAACGTTCATTTTGTTAAAAAAAAGCTACAAAGCTGACAAGGTCATTGCATTTTCCCACTTTGTACTATTAGTGCTTTTCACCGTTTAGCAGACGCATGCCTACATGCTCTAGCTGTCTACTTAAATCTACCATATATCTACCATAGATATATGAAACAGCCTGAAATGTAGCAACACAAAAGGTAAGAATAGCCAAGAACATTTGGTTCAGACATTAACCGCATTTACATTCATATTTCAAGTTAAGGAAATGCCTTTATCATCATCTGTAGAGTCAATACAAAAGACTGAATACTTTCATCAGATTGTAGTTGAAATTTGTTTTGATGAGTCATGCTTTGGTAAATAACACATTCTGGTTTTTTGGTAATTTAATTTGGTTTCTAATTTTATTTTCATGTTTTAACTGGATTATTTGCAGTTTGTAGGTGCCAGATTAGTAATTTATTGTTATTGACGTGTTGTTGTGCTTCACTATGGGACTAGTTGAGAAAACTAAAAAACAATGATTAAACCATTTTTTCTCACATAAAGTTTATAAAGGAAAAAAGAATACTTAGTCTGAATAAAAATAAACCTAATTTATGTTGTCTGTATGATTAACACTGTAGAGATTTTTGTTTTATTATATGTATTTTTTACAGAGAGCAAACAATGTGATATTTAACTACTTAAATCATTCTAAGAGTGATAAAACTACGTTTTTTACATTTATACTCCTGATGCTATGAAGTAATATGCAGTAAATGTGGACAGTCATCCCTAAAAGCACTCACTACCTCTGTTTTTATTCCTTCCTGTCTATGCAGATGAATTCACTGGGCAGTTCTTCCAAGTGGCCGTCATACGACTCCCTGCCTTCCACTTCAAGCTTCATCCTAAGTGAGAGCGAGCACACTGAGGATGAAACGGACATCTTCTCAGAAGGAGAGGGAGATGGAGGAATGAAAGGATCCCTCTCAGCCGACGAGGAAAGTTACCTCGACTTCCCACGCCATGCAGATAAGCTGAAGTCAAAGCGCTACCAGTCCAAATTTTGCACCGGTAAAGTTAAACATCCTGACCCAGGCTCTTCTCCCGGAGCTGCCGCTCTCAGATTATCATCGGCGACACCCGGGGACCTGGCCTTCGCTAAGAAAGTGAGCAGCGTAGTCTTCGCCTCAGTGTTTCTGTCTGAAAACAGTGGAAGCAACACTTAACTCTGTGTTTGTTTTTCAGTGTGCTGATTTACACGGGTTTATCCATCCACTGCTTGAGCTTCTACACGGACTAAAGACCGGGAGATTTGAAAAAGGTGTGTTGCTCAGTTATTTATTTAACACAATTTTTATGATTAGGTAGCTGTGTAAACCCTCTACAAGTCTTTGTTCTGACAGTCAAATGGAATATGCTTACAGGTTTAACCAGTTTCCAGCAGAGTGTTGCCATAGACAGACTGCAGAGGATACTTGGAGTCCTGCAGAAACCTGAAATGGGGTAAGACCTTTCAGAAGTTCTTTAATAACTATAGCAATAAACATGTCAATATAATTGTCACTGCTAGTCACGTATTAACATTTCTTCCTAAACTCTTTTTTTTCCAACAGGGAAAAATACCTGCAGAATTTGATGCAGATAGAAATGCTGCTGAAAATGTGGTTCCCTAGGGAGGCGTTTAAGTCCAAGGACACAGCAAACCGGAGCAGGACTCCTACACCTGTACCACATCGGAGTCAAAATCAACTCCACATACCAGTTAAGGTGTGTTTGTAGCTTGATACTTTGGTTACTGGATGGAAATCTATGACTGCTATGGCATGAAAAGTTAAAATTATTTAGTTCATGATACAGAATCTGCATGATTAAACTTTTTTATCTTCTTTGATTGCCTATGAGGGCGAGGCAAGTTTCCCTAGCTAAAAATAGAGAGTGAAAAAAATAATAAAATTTGTTTTTTTCATTTAATTCCAGCTTTAATTTATTTCTTAAATACATTTACGGAACCAGTGCTAGAGTTGTTATTTATGGTCTTGTTTTTCCAATGCAGAAGAGGAAACTGAGCTGGTCAGACCATGATGAAGCTGGCAGAGTCCCAGCCAAGCAGAACCGCCACCAACATGGAAAACAGCAGAGCTGCCATGCCGTGGCTTCACTCGAGAACATTTCCACATGTCTTCCTTTATCCCACAACAGACAAAATGCACCACAGGAAGAAACAGCTGAAGTAGCCGGCGACGGTTGCTCAACCAGAGTAATGTTTACAGACAGCGCTGGCCCTTTAAGCAAGTCCTCATATTTATGTACCAGGAAAGAAAATGAGAATCTGAAGCCCCAAGAAATGTCTCTGCCCTCCCCGCATGGCAGTCCAGTTACACAGGACTGCTCAGTGTCTTCGAGCAACGTCATAACAAATGACTCACCTTAACTGGCGGTAGCTGACCTTGCTCTCACATGGAGGTACTTCAGCGTGCCAGCTAGAGTAAAGGCAGGGGGCGGACTCGATTACATAAGAATAAAGTTAGGCGTAGAGCCAGTCTGTGATGGCTGCAAGGCACAACACAGCGGAGGAGGAGAAACAGAAAAATGTTCTGTAATCCCTAACTATCACATGGTTTTTAAAACATTTTGCACTACATTATTACTTAAGAACTGTTGTTTGTAATATGTTCACTTTTGTGTTCATAGTAAAGTTAAGAGATATTGAAATGACTTTATTTGTGTTATCCGTTAAGGCACTTTGTGTGTTTTTTTTATCTTTTCATATCATTAAATGCAGCCCCAAAAGTAGCAGCGTAGGAGTTTGTGCTTTTTGTCACAAAAACATCACAATTTATTATTGTGATAAAAGCACAGAAAATCTTTGACTATGTAGTTTAATGCTAAAGCTGTTCTATTCACCAAAGTAAATGGAATACTGTTTAGTTTGTATTCATCATCCAGAAACTTAAAATGGGCGTTATCACTATTTGTGCATATTTTATTAATTTTTTTTATCAGATTTTTAACTTGTTGTGTTGTTAAAATAAGTGTTAGATGCAGCCCTTGCACATATACAAGAAAAGCTCGTTGCGAGTATGTTTTCTTTAAAAGTCAGTGCTTTATTTTGTAGCTTAAAACAGTGACAGAGTAAATTTTATTAGTTCTCCCTTTGCTCATGTTTAATCTTTCCACCATGTTTTATCAAATAAAACTATATAGAATTTGTTTATTGCAGCTGACAGACAAATCACATCTTGGCCTCGATCCACACTTATCACTGTGAAAGGGAGAAATATTGCTATAACGGAGACTGTTTTTTAGCGTATTTAGCTTTGTCAGCTATCTGGCTGTAGCATGTGAAGGAGAAGGTACATGTAGCCACTGCCAGAATGTGCCACAAAAAACCTTTTCACAGCGTCCTCAGCCTACAATGTTGTTACTGTTCTTGTATTTTTTATTTTTTTTAAGAGAGCAACTAACATGCACATCGTCTTTTTTATATTCTTATTTTATTACCTAAATTAATTTAAATAAAATTAAAAAGTTCACAACAAATACTGAAACAGATTATTGTTGTGTTGGATGAGCAAATGGAAAAAATAATCAGCTGATTGTTATTCTGTTGTTGACTCCCATTAAGCGTTGTCACCTTGTTTTTAGCTGAAAGACTAGTTGTCAAATTGTTTATTACACTAGTTAACATATAATGTAACGTATGACATATTTGAGGCTGTGTGAATTGCTGCAGTTGCACTTTGGAAGACATAGTAAGGAAATTTCACACATTCGTGAAATGGTTTTCCTTAAAAAGCAGAACTCGACATTTGCTTATTGGCCTGGAGATAAGAAATTGAAATGTATTTGAAATAGTGACTTTATTTGGGGACTTTGTCATGGGGGAAAAATGAAAAATTAAGAATGATTATGACTCAATACCAGGATTGTTATTCATCAAAGTTCCAAATTCAGTTTCAGGAAGAGGACAAAGACCTTTAAGATGTTTTTGGAACACTGAGTTGCTGTCATAAAATTTGCAACACTGTTAGTGCTTTACTGTTGTCTCAGCAATATGAAGTATCTTGGAGATAAGATAAACTCATCTGTTTCCATTCCTGAACACTATATTCTTTTTCCTTTTTTTACCATTTGGGTTTTGTACCATCATATTTAAAATCAGGTATCATTCATGTTGAATGGCATCTCATTTGTGGTGATTTATCACAAGTCAGCCTTACTTATAAATACGATGATAAAAAGATGGTTGCCTGACTATAAACTGTACAAAATAATTATTTGAGACATCTACTATTTATTAAAATGATGGTTTGGAAAATAATCATTTCACCAGATGTGTCACTGCAAACCAGATGTGCTTCTGTGTAGATGTTTCTCAGGCGTTATTGACTTCAGAGATGTGGTATTAACAATGGGAATTGTACGCATCAGGCAGAGAATAATACTGTAGTGTAATGTTGTTTAAGTAATTTAAATATGGAGCCACACAGTTCACCTTAACTGTGCTCAATTAAACTCCTCATTTATACTATAGGAGTTACATTTGTTTTGTTTTTTTACAGCTGTGTGTGTACAGATTGTCTTGTTTTTAATCTCTTCATGTCTTCACAAGTCATTACTGATGATTGCTTAATAAATACAGATATTTTCTACATTAAAATGGGATTTATCAAAATACTGTTTGATGAATTATTGTAATACAACACACTAAAAGTTCATTATTGTCTGAAATATGTAAGGGCAGCTTACTTGCTGTAACATTAGAAAGATTTACTTTACATTTTTTGTAATTTAATCAGCATGTAACCTGAAGATTGGATGAAATCCAAAACAAAAGCCAAATGTCTTGTTAATCAGCAATAAATACCAATTTTAAAAAGTGCAGACACATGGGAAATATGAATGACGTGAAAATAAAATGAAATCAAAAGTACTTTGTTCATTCATCCTTGAGGGAAATTGTGATGTTGCAGTATTGTTGATTTTAAATTAAAAGCAATAATAATAATTGGTTTTAGCAAAAATGAATAGACTTTGACAAATTTGGTTAATTAGCAACAAGTCAGTAACATAACTCAGTAAAAAGAGCTTTATAGAGAGCCAGTGCCCCTCAGAAGTAAAGCTAAACAGAAGGTTCCCGTTATAAAACAAGTGCAAAACGTCTAAAAATAATTGCATGAAATATCTCAATGTTAAATTGCAAAAATTGCACTTTAATGATGCCATCTGTAATGCATGATCTAAAAAAATTTAAGGTTTAGGGAGGAATCTTTATGCACACAGGACAAGACCAACAGTTTGAAGCTACTGTATATCCTCAAGCCCTCAGATGCAACACTGCTTAGTAATTTAGAGATACCAGATAGCAATACCAGGCACATATACAACACTAACTAACTAACTAACTAACTAACTAACTAACTAACTAACTAACTAACTAACTAACTAACTAACTAACTATACACACACACACACACACACACACACACACAACCGAAAAGCCTCTTTTTTTCCCGCTTCCGATCGGAAAAGCACACA
>JBAMHX010000019.1:17203692-17221155 GCA_037177515.1 Pseudomugil tenellus
TATATATATATAGTTAGTGTTGTATATCATATTATTTTTTGAGTGCTTTTGTACTTGGTTGCATTTTAGACTGTTTTTTTTCTACAAGTTGCTTTTTATTTATTTATTTTTCTCTGATGTGATGTTTTGGAATGACAATGTAATCTTGTACTCAAACCCGTAATAACCAACAGTCTTCTAGATTTCAACATCTATTGTGTTGTCTGTTTCTATTATATTTTCTTTATGGGTTAATGAAATTTGAAACAGACTGCATTTTGGATTTATTGACATTTATTTATATCCTTCCAACTTTTCTGAAATTGTTTGAATCTTAGTCCAACCCTATTTTACAGTAGGACTCTTTGTTTACCCATAACTCCAAGGCTAATTTGGTCTTTCTTATGTTCTTTTTCTCATCCGTCATGTTTTCGTCCCTGTGTTGCCACTAGACATGATGTATAAAGCCATTACTACTAATGCACGTGCAGCTTACCCACCCTCATCCATTACTACTAATGCACGTGCAGCCTCCCCACCCCACAGATAATCATAACGTGCAGCAGGGGGCGCTAACAGATATTGTGTGAAGGCAAACTTTGACAATCCCTCCGCGACGCTCGGTGGCGCTATAACCAAGTCCTGTTTGCGGAAGTGTTCATTACCGTTTTCATCAACGAGTAAACACAGCTAAAGGATGTCGCAGGGCGCTAAGTTTTAACCACAAGTGGTAAATGATGTTAGTACTACGCTGCGTCACAGAATCTCCCGCAGTATAACTGGTAAATTTAAAAAAGGAGCTGGAAACTGGAAAGCTAAAATTTAACAACGTGCAGCATTGTAGTGGAAGCTGATTGGCTGCTGAATGCTAATATTTATGTGTTACGTTAAGCTAGCATGCTAAGCTAAGATCTCGGCTAACTTCATTTTGTAATGATAGAGCGCAGTTCCTCTGGACATGGCAGCGGGAGCAGGAGCCGCTTCTGGCGGCTCTCTGGAGTCTACATTAGACAAGAAATTTCGAAGTGTGACCAACACCATGGATTCTATTCAAGGACTATCAACGTGGTGTATCGACAACAAGAAATACCACAGTCTCATTGTGCGACACTGGCTAAAGTGTTTGAAGAAATGTAAGTAAATGAACTAGCCGGTAATCTGCTGCTTCTAGTGAACTCTTGCAGTCATAATATTTGCATTTATCCAAGTGGTCAAAACGAGAGATTACCAGATTAATTGCCTTTTTCATTCCGTAAAGACATTTAAGCCAGTTTCAGACCCGGAAAAAGGTAGAATTTAAGACATGTGGTCTGTTTCTGAGATGATCATGCAGTGAAGTTACCCAATCTAATACACAATTCAGACAGGTGTATTTCCAAATAAAATCGCTACAGTACATAATTATATCGGTGAATTAGCCTGATTGTGTAAAGGATATTTAAGATAAAATCTTATTTTCAAATATATTTTTCTGTACATCTTGTTAACATTTGCATTGAAATGCTACATTTATAGAGGTCAAGGCCATCTTGTTTGTTTCTCTGCCAAATATCTAATTGCAAAACTATTTGCCCAGCTTTTTTAAACAAGCGAAGGACACTTATTAGAGAAAAGTTGTTTGCATGAAAATTGTGATTGAATATAAACATGACTTGAGTTTCTTTTTTTTTAATAGGTTTAAAATGAAATCTCCCACTCTGTCCCACTTGCACATGCAAAACTACATTTTTGTATACTGTAATAGATAAAATTGTGGTAAAAGTAACGTTATGTTTTAAAGCTGAACAGAAAATTAAAATTACCTCATATTGTAATCAGAAACTCGCTGATCTTATCTGGTAACCAGATTTCTGTTAGCCAATTAACATTGTTTTTAACAGATAATTTATTTTTATATTGATAGGTCAATTTTGAAGGAATGAAATTAGTAATTTGCTAAAAAAAAAAGCTGATAAATTATTTCAAGTAATTAATAATTGACTAAATTTACCCAATTTATTTTATGGAGTTCTGCTTTCAGAATACGGGGTAAATGAGTTTTTATGGTTTTTAACTGGAGTTTATGTTCTGGAAGCTAAATTAAGGAATTAATTAGTTTTTTAGGGAAGTGGGTGTACATCTGAGCCTGCTTATATTGTCTGTGAACTTTTTCAAAAAGAAATCATAAAATCTTTCTGTCTCATACGTTAAGCCCTGCATGTTTTGATTTGCAGTTAAATAGTGACAATGTTCGTGTTATTGTATAGCAGTTGTAGTTCTGCCAGAGCGTTTATGTCAAGATTGAAGCACTAAATAAAGAAAAATTGGTGAAAATAAGTAAAATTTCTTTTTAATTCACGTGTGTATTTAAAATATTAAGTTTAAAAGTCCACAAAGACATTTAATTTATCCCATCCGTCTTGTGTACATATGTTTTTCAGTTCTGTCAAAATGAGCTGCTTTAACGTTGAATTTTAATTTCCAAATGTTGCTGCTGACAAGCGGCTTTTAGTGGAAGAGTTCAGTGGTTGACATCACTGTATTACAGCCTACCGCAGATTTATTGAGCCACTTGCACAGATGTAGAAGTGACTGCATTTCATTTCATTCAGTCTCATGATTCTTTCACTTGCAGAAATGTTCTCACTCACAGGAAATGCATTTTATACTACTTTTATAATAGATTTAGCAACTTGGAAAATGTCTTTTATGTTACCGCTGCTCATCAAGTATTTAGGAGTTGCATTTGTGGAAGTATTTAAGGTTTATTTTGTCGTTAAACAGAAATTTAAAATTGGTATTTGACAGCATTGATATTCAGTGTAAATGTTGGTTTTTATGAGATCCTGCACGTTGTAGAATAAGCAAAAAAGTTGATGTAAGATCGTGCCGCAGTTACTTTCTCTATTGTTTAAAAACGATCAATACATTTTCCTTCGTCTAACTTGGGTCTAAACAAATGTGATAAAAAAAACTATTAGTGATTGTTCTGACAAATATTGTGACTGCAACTTGGTTGCTATTCAAACTTTTAATTTTAAGTTTCGGTTTCTCGTCCGCCCGGGAGGTGACGCTTGTTTGTCTGTTAACAACTGCGCAAACGCAATGCTTTTTTCTGAGAATGGATCTTGGTCTAAATTAAATTAGAGCACATAATAAGAATGATTTTGCTTTGAAATTTCAATTTAATTTTGAGGCCCCAGCTTGACACGAGCATATAACTTCACCTTTCTCAGCGGTTGAGGAGGAAAACTGAGGCAGAAGACCACACAGAATATGTGTTTCATCGTGACAGGTCAAAACAACAAGCATGCGCACAACAACTGAAATGCACGTATACATCGAAGATAAATGAATCAGTTCGGATTTAAATTTGGGATAAACCAGACACTTCGGAATTCAGTTTAACTTGAAATTGTAATTTTCATTAAGAATTAGGTGTTTACATGGCCATTTTTCGTCTTATTAAAGATGATTTACCTTTTATTCCAATTTATAGAGGCAACAAAACTAATGTAAACGTGACAACGTGTTCTACAAGATGGAAATGATACATTTTCAGCTTGTGCAGGTGCAGGTAGATGGGTGAGTTTTGTCTAGGGCGTCTGAAAGTATCATGGCAACAGGCAGGTATGTGCAAACTGGAACTGGTAAGAACTGCAGTCCTATCAGCATTAAGTTCGGCTGTATAAATCCTGGACATGCCCATTATTCATCCGCAGCACATTATAGATACATATATAATAGGGTTAGGGTTAGGGTTAGGGTTATTATTATTATTATGAAAAGCAGTGGGAACACTATCTTTGAGCTTCCAAAGTTAGCAGTGGGGTTATAGTCTTCCTCCTGCCTGTCTTCCATTGACACAAGCACGAAGCAATCAGGAGGAGCTTATAACAGTGTTATAAGGAGCTGGTTTAGTTATTTATCAACTCAAATCTGAACAAATAAAAACCAGAATTATTTTAAAGTCTGTTTATGCCAAACGACTTATGTCTCCATCTCTGCTGCCATGTGGGAGAAGTGAATGCAGTCAGTTCAGCCAATACAAATGCAATTTTCTGTATTATCTGAATATATTGTTTGTTTTAGGAAAATATGTGTTATAATGAAGCCTGACTTGCCCAACTAACAGATATACAGCTGCAGTTAGAAATGTTGCTATTTATGAGAGAGACAAAACAGCTTCAGCCCACAAATTCATGTTGAGAGACGACCATCGTCTGGAGAATTATTTCCACACTGGATCCTGGTGTGAAGAAACTACAGGTGAAGTCGCGTTGCATTCTGTGCAAGATATGTGGCCAGCTGGAAATGGAGTTGTAACCACTGCCAGCTTCCTTCCCAGAGTTGTTGGTCGTGTTTATCAGTTTCATTTTTGTTATTCTCTTTATTAGTTGTGAAATGATTAAATTAATAAGTGCCAAAAATATTCAGCTACACAAAATGTTGGACCATCTGGCTTTTTACTGTTTGAACACTTTGTTTTTGTTTGACAAGTTTTAAGAGACATATTGTTCTTTGGGAAGTGATCGCGGTTGTTTTGTCTGTAGTTTTTACTATTACAAGCAGTTTGTGGTGATTTAGTCTGTCTTTATGGCTGATTCGATTACATAACATGCTGGAAACATTTTTTAAAAAATAAACTGGTTGAATCTCCTGTGCGGACCATAGTTTCTATACCATCCCGCTGTCATATTGTAGTATTCTTGTATGCTTGTTTTGTTTTTTTGGGTTTAGTTCTGACCATTATGATGACCTAATTTATTTCACTTTTGCTTTATTCATATAAACAGACCAGATTTACAACTGATTCTGCTTTCTAGTTGGCTTTGGCTCATTTATGTTACTCTGTTTTGCATTAATCACAGAGTGTATTTTAGTTTGTGTTGAGTGGTCTTAAACTATTACACCTAAATCAGTTGTATTTGTGTGATTACGCTACAAGCTCAGATACCAATATGGAATAAAAATCCAGCTGTTTATCACTGTAATAAAGAAAAAACCCTTTTTTCTGGGTAATGGTCTTTATTAACCAAACAGTTGTATCAAAGATACACGTTTAGTTTTCCAGTTATAACAAAGATGCTGCTTATCTTGTTTTGAGAAAGAAATATGTCCTTCATTCCTTAACTTGAAGTTTTAAAGGTAAATTAAAGTAAAAGTAAAAACTTGCATGCATGCAGCTTTGAAATGAGTTCAGATAGACTGTGTGATTTGTGGAGTTGTGTTACTGTCAGTGAACACACACACTTTCCCATTAAACCCAGTGAGAAGGTGTGTCAAAACCTTTTACTGGTATTGTTTAATGTGTGGCCTCCTTTTTGAAATGATTTTTAGCAGATCTAAACAGTCAAGCAGTTTTCTGTAAGTCTTGTGTTTCCTGTTTATGTTGTATCTGTTCTGATTGGTACTTTTTAAAATTAAATGATGCTATTTTATGTTCCTAAAGTTGCTTTGACCAAACAAGATGGTTTGCTCCACATTTATTTATTTTAATCTAAATGGAAATGGCATTGAAATGGCATTAATATTGAGTATTCCAAAAATGGTTTTCTGGGAACTGATGTGCTTACTCACTAAGACCAGGCTTACAGTATTGATTTTATGCTGATATCATACCTGCACTACTATCAAATTTATTGAAACAACACTCTGTGTTTTCTAAAAAAAAAAGATTAAATTAAAAGCGCTTTTAGAATAGAACATTTAAAATAAAGATTGCAGTGATAATAAAGATAATGGGTTATAATCTGTTGTCAAATGTGATAGTGACTGACTAGTGGGTCATTTGTGTTGTTTGCTGTTTGTAAAATTGAGATTTATAATAATTTATTAAAAATCAAAGATTTGTGATGTCACCTCCAGCTGCTTTACACTTTCTATATTATTTATCCAAATGCAACGTCTCAGTGATGGCTTGAGTATAAACAAACTTCTTCTACAACCCCATATCCAAGTACTTCTACATTAATATAAAGCTATGTTTAACTTTGATACACGTTCAATAGTTAATAAGTATTGATAAAGTATTAACAATATGCTCAAAAACAACACTAAGAAATTGGACACCTCATCTTTCAACCCAAATATTTTTGCTTAAGCATTCAGCAAATTAAGCATAAATTGGTATGAATGATGTTGACAGATAAGGTCATTAAAATATCCAGTCTAAAGATATGGGTCTTCGATAATTTAGACTATAAACTAACAGAACTTTCTCTCCTCCAACAGCTGATCCCTCACACAGACTCAACCTGCTGTACCTCGCCAACGATGTCATTCAGAACTGCAAAAGGAAAAATGCCATTGTGTACCGTACAGCGTTTGCTGAGGTGCTGTCAGACGCTTTCTTGCTGGTCAAGTGAGTACTTTGTGGAGATTTGGCTTTCAGACTGGAAGTTTCATGTTCATGAACTCGTTTACTCAAAGATGCATCTCACACTTAAACAGAGCAACATTTACAACTTTGTCCTATGTTTTCTTATTTTTTATTTGCTATTAAATGTCCTTTTTCCAGCCATGAGAGCAACTCAAAAGTGATTAAATCAGTGGAAAGGATTCTGTCCATCTGGGAGGAGAGGGATGTGTATTCAGGGACACTTATTGCAGAACTTAGAAGCATCTTAGTCAAAGAGGATTCTCCACCCGTGGAGCAAAAAAGTGAGTGTTTTATTTGTTTTGCCGTTTAATTTTGCTTCATTAAGTGCAGCGTGATGCTCTGTTACCATTTGGCTTTATTTTACACAACTTTTTAAAACATTTGTCACTTTGTCATAGTTTTCTGATTGCTAAAAATGTGGATTATTGTTACTATATCACAGCATTTCATAATTATCCAATTATTTTAAAGCTCCTGTCGAGTCTAAAGCAGATCTGCAGTCTAAAGTTGTTGCTGAGTTTGTGGTAAGCATGACTTTAAGTGCACAATACCTCCACTGCAGCATTTACACAGTAGCAGGAGAGCTACCATTGCTTCTTTTATGTAAACATTGGTTTTGATCTGACAAGATTGACTTTCTCTCTGCTTTAGCCTCAGGCGCTAATGGAGCAACTGTCCAAGTACAAGAGATCTCTGGAAGAGGTTGATCTCAGAGAGAAACAGCTGGCTGCTATGAGAGTTGACATCTTCAGTTCTGATGCTCTCAAGAAACTCAAAGGTGCCTGATGCAGTCAACCTTTTACTGCTGTGCTGTCTAACTTCATGTTGCACACAAATGGGATTTAAAATGAGTATAGCATTAGTGAAGTATGTTTCTCTTTTTCCTTCCAAATAAATGTTGGTTCTTACAGATAAAGCAGGAGGAAAGAAGTTCTCCCGGGACTTTGAGGAGGGAAGTGCACAGCTGCACGAGTTTGTAAAGTTCTTTGAGAAGCAAAGTAAAATAGGTCCTCCACTTCTGGAAGCTCTCGGCAATGCAGATATCTTCTATGAGATGCAGTATAAGGAGGTGAAGATTGTTGCTAATGTAAGTATGAAAATGATTACATTTCAGGTGTTTGTTTAAGCTGCTATGATCTAAGGCAGGTGTCTACCATCCAGCAACTTTTAGATGCATCCCTTCTCCAACACACCGGAATAAAATGTTTGAATACCATGTCATCCAGCTCTGCAGAGACCTGCGTGAAGCTGCACCCCCCCCCCCCGCAAATCATACTGAAAATAGCCCCAATCGTTTGTGCTGCGTTAGTTATGGTTTCTGCCATTGACATTTTCGTTTGCGCTACTGTAGTTTTAAAAATATTAAAACTTATTATAAAGGTCAGTCTAAGTCCACGCAGCCCCCCGACATTGTCCAAGTTGAGTGAAAATAATCTCAGTCGTTTGTGCTGCGTTAGTGCTGGTTTGTGTTGTTGAAATTTTCATCTGTGCTGCTTTAGTTTTTAATATATTGCAACTTTATAATGGTGGGGTTGATGTCACGAAGAATGTCTTCCAAGAAGTGAATGAATTTTGCACAGGGGAGCGATACCTCCGACCATCGGCCATGTTGTAATGACGACATGATTACGTCATTGTAAGTGTGAAGGTTAATACCAGAAAATACCAGAAGCAAGCCGGAAGGATAGAAGCATTGGTGGGTAGTGGATGAGGTGGTAGCTCACGAAACAGAGGTTCTAGGTTCAAACCCAGTAGGGGTAAAAGGTGATTTCTTTGTATTTATTTTTCAAAATGGGGCATATACATAGTTTTGCATGTTTAATTTTTAAAATATATATATATCTTTTTGCACAATTTTTTAATATTTTTATTCTGTTTCTCTGTTGTCTGTGGCCCACATTAGCAAGTCCTTAAGTTTAGGGTAAAATACCGGGTTAGGTTGTGTAAGGAAAAGAGCGTTTTAAAGAGCGAGTCCTTCCGGGTATTTCCGTCGTTTTCATATCGCTGCTATCGCTCCCCTCACTCCAACTAAAATTGAATGCACTGCCGCAGGAGCGCGTGCAGCCCGTAAAAGCCATTTTGCTCAGCTTCTGACAGTGACTTGCTTTTGTCGATGTTAGTGATGTTAGTGAGTTAAATGATTAACATAGACTCATCTCTGCACATAATTTTATGTGGTGAAAATGACCACCTCTGGCCAAAATGGGAAGAAATGATCATATTATCTTATAGCTGAGTGTCTGATTTGAAGAAGAGCGGGTCATTTAGTCAGGTGATTTAGTATGGAAGAGGAACGGCTAAAAATCCTGGTTATTCGAGCATTAAACGTTAGTTGCATGTAGTTTTTGCATCTACACTAAGTTAAAACATATGGTAGCAGTCTGCTTAAATGTTATTTATGTTATAGAAGGGGCAGAAGGTCAATCATGAAGATCTAATCTGTACCAGACAGATGGAAGAAAACAGGAATTAATTATGTTTTCAAAAATGTTGGGATGCTGTGAAATTAAAATGGATTGTATTGATTTGTGAATAGTTTAATAAGGGGTGTTTAAAGTCAGTCTTTGAGAGCTACTGTCCTGCAGGTTTGGATGTTTCCTGCTGCAGCACACCTGCATTAAATTAATCGGTCAACATGTTTTTGCAGCACTTAACAACAAGCTGTTGAAAACAACTATTCTCTTTTTATCAGATGTCTTGGACATGTGAAACCTCTAAAACCTGCAGGATTGCTTCAGGAGAGCTCGACACAGCTGGTCTAAATCCCTTAATTGATTTATTTGCCACATTACACAACACCAAATGTTGCAATTGAAAAAAAAAAAATAGAAACCATCTTGAATTTTTTATTCCCAATTAGTCAAAAGATAAATATAAAAGCAACAGAAAACTTGCAAAGTAGCAAAATGCTAGATTAAAACAGCTGGGGCAACATAATCACTAAGTTTACATGATGGTGTATAAAAGAAAAAGGCCACATTTTGCAAAAAAGAGAGAAAAACAATGGATAAAGCTACCCAAGAGAAAAGGCAAAAAGCCAGCGGGATATGATCTTCATTGCTGGCCCCTCCAGATATGAACTTTAGCATAAAAAGTAAAGAAATATTTGTTTTGGATGATAAGAACTTTCTTGTAAAGATGAAACATAAACATTTGGAACAATTCCTCCGCTGTCAAGTGACAACAAATGCACGGTGATGGCAGAGCGACTGCAAGCAAAAGGTCCAGAGTGTGGCTGTATTTTTCCAAAGTAGATGCAGACAGCACGTTGTCCCAAATTTTAGGGCGGTAACACCAGTAATCTGTCCAAACACCTTGCTACAATACACCATATTCAAGCGGAAAGTTGGACAGTGTTTGAAAGTCCAACTGAGACGTCTAGTGCCGGAATAGTTTAGACAGGTATTTAACGCAGCGGTACAGCACGCAACTAAAGTGTTGTTTATCAAAGATAAGTCCATGAAATTTAAATAAGAAGGATGGAGAAAATGAACACGGTTACCAGCACTGTAAAAACAATTAATTGTAACATATTGAAAGTTCATATGGTGCCTTATTATTATTATTATTATTATTATTATTAATAATAATAATAATAATAATAATAATAATAAGCTACCTGACATACAATGTAGAACTAATTAAAATGCAACAATCAAAGTTACTTTTCAAGTCTCTTATATTTAAATACATTTGATTATTTGTTATTGATATACTCTGCATTTTGGTTCTTAATTTCACTGTTTATTTAAGTTGTTACCTTAATTAATACAAAGACATGTTAGTATTTATTTGATCATTTTATTTTAGTGTTCCAAGGGACGTTACATTAACATATTATGTGTTAAATTATGTGTTAAAGTAAAAAGTTTTTCTGTACATGGTTTATTTGTCTTCTTCCTCTTTGTTTTCACACAGAAAAGTATTGATAAGAATACCGATAAAATACTGGATCAAAAAACATTATCAATAAGAGGAGAAATATCGATAAAATCTACCCATCTCTATCACAAAGCATTAAATCAAACTGATGATTTACATCCCTGACTAGTTGGTGTCTGCTCCAGGGATGCCATGTTTTTTATAGATTTGATGCTAAACGGTAATTCAAGCTGGTGACCAGGATGAGGTGGGATTCTACAAACTACTGAATCCCCTTTGTGTTAAATGAATAAAATATTTATATCCCAACATGCCTTATTTCTTCAGACTTTAATCATCAAATTTGTTAATCAGCATCAAACAAAATGTAGCATCTGAGTAATGTTTCGTATTGGCCAAGAAGATTTTTACTTAACTCTGCTGCTCATCTCAGATATATAATGCCAAAAGGTGTTTTTAGAACAACAACAAATAAATTCCCACGTTAGACCAGAATTTCATATCTATTCTGACCACTTTGATCATCTTAGTATCATCCTTTGCTTTCATATAGCAAGGAAGAGAAAGTAGACAAAAACCATGTATTTCAATGGTTTGATACATTTCTCAAGAATAGTAAAATAAAAAATCAGCTTACATGAGGCAGGGAGCGAAGTTTCCATATCTGTAGCCTAGTTGGGACTTTGAAAACACCTGCGGTTAAACTGCTATGATTTTGAAAATCATCATAATTTTAATCAGTCATACATGTTAAAAACACATTACGTAAAATTAAAAAAATGAAATGAAGGTAAAGTTCAGTGTGATAAATGTTTATGGTTTGAATGGTGAGGTAGCTAAATAACTTGTGGAGTGCTGAAGTACAATGCAACGTGTGTCTTTAGGCTTACCAAACCTTTGCCAATCGGGTGTCCCACCTGAAGCGTAAGCTGGATGCCTTGAAGGCTGCCTTACCAGACCTGGATGACTCGCCCATCCCCTCGCCGTCTGCAGATGCACCATCTCCAACAGGATCAGAGTCCCCGTTTCACCAACTGGAATTGGCCGATCCTGATCCAGATCTTGATGGTTCTGCTATGGATGACGAGGCAGAACCACCAGCTCCTAGTCCTCTGTCCTCACCTGGAGGAACCCCCAAACATACGCAGAGTCTTGGGGAGAACGATAATCGGGAAGTTGAGGACATGGAGCTCTCTGATGAAGAAATGGAAAGTGGCAGAATCATAGGTCAGGTTTTTATTTTATTTTTTGCATTTGTGAATGACTAGTTTTTTATTCTAATAAAACGGGAAATGGTTAAAAAGTTTGTCCTTTACATACTGTAGCTGATGCACTTTTTTTTCATTAAGTTCAGGAACTTTTTAAGGCATTTATACCGACAAGGACAAATTAAGTTGATTTAAAATCAGCCATTGCTAAGTGCATCACCATGCAGTAACACTAGCTTGCATTTTTACTCACAAGTAATCTTGCTTTATTGCTTTTCTCTTCAGTTGAGGAGCAGATTAAATCTGCGTCCCTGCCAGTGGTGTCCACTTCAGTCCCAACAAAAAGTGAACCATCAATGGCCGCAGAGTCTCCTCCCCTAACGGTCCCACTTCCTGTTGCTCCGATAGCTGTTCTGGAAAGTGTTGACATGGGTAAAATTGGCTCCATCCTCAACAATTTTAGCTCAGTCATGAAGAACACAGGTGAGTGCAGGTGGCTTTTCTGAAAACATTATGTATTCAGAGAGCGGACGTGGGCTTGCTTCACTGTTTTTAGTCAACTGCTGTGAAAAAAAACGTATAGTTTATTATTAAACTTAAAGTTTTATTATAATGTGACTGCTGCATGAAAATTAAATCTGAATTATTTCCTTTTGAATGTAAGCAATTCATTATTCCACTATAATTATTAGTGATAATTATAAGTTGTAGGAATTCATGCGGACAAATGAACTGTTTCAGCACCGGGAGTGGCAAATCCTCACATAACCACCACTGTCAACGCCGCTGTGAAGTCCACACCTATCACCTCAGTGGCCACACAGGACCCCAGCTCACTGGTCAACATCCTCGCCAAGGTGGATGTGAGTCCTGCAGACCTCCTCAGTGCTCTGTCAAAAGTCCAAGGCAAAAGCAGCCTTGAAGGTGAAGAAAAAGGAGTGATTTTATTCATTTTTTAAAACAATTATTTATGTTGTGCAACTATAAAAAACAATCTTAAAACACTGTTATTCAATTTTCATTCTGTCACGTAGGCATCTCTTCTCTCCTGAGCAGCTCAGCTGCAACTGTTGTCCCAGACACCTCCAGTACAGGCAAGGTTACTCCCTCTCCCACATCCACATCTGCATCAGCAGTACCCTTTCAGAGCTCTTCTCTCTCCTTTGTAGCACCTGTGCCTTCCTCAACAAGCTCTAATGTACAACACAGCTCAAATACTCAAGCATCTCCCCAAACTTGCAACAAAGCATCTGCTTTGGTCCAAGCTCTCCATAGAGACATGGACCTGACTACAGAATCAGAACAGTCTGTTTCATCTACAAGCTTAGAGACTAAAATTCACAGTTTCCTGCAGGGAAACCCTGCTTTCAGTACATTTGGCCTGGGTTTTTCTGCAACCCCTTCTCCGAGAGGTGATCGTTTCAGCCCAGTAGCTGGCGCCGACACACAGGACGGGACCCCTGTGCGGGATGAGGGGGGAGGAACCCCAACACAAGATGAGATAATGGATAAGCCAGTGGTTGCCCCATTCGCTTCCGCTGTAAATCAGGTGTCTGCAGGCGAAATTCCTAAAACGGCTCCTGAAACCTTCGATAAGAGCATTCTGCACAACTCAAACACTCCCCAACAGCAAGCTCACTTACAGCCAGGTGCGACTCAGAACGGGCAGGCCCACCAGCTGAACCCACATAGTGCACAGGAGATGTCAGAGCATGGGATCACTACACCAGCTGCACATTACCAGCAGAACTCTGCCCATACAGGGGGTCCGCTGCCTGGAGAAAGACTTCCAGGCGGTGTCGGTAACACGCATATACTCAGTGGCTTTCAAGCGACAAATGAAAGAAACTGGTATGGAGACGGTTACCCACACGGGAACACTCAGCAGCCCAGTGGCTACAATGTGGGAGCAACTGGGGGAGCTAGAGAGGACGAGACTTTGGGACTTTACTCGTACCCGGGGGGGCAAACTCAGGAACCACAAGAGTTTGCTTCTCAGCAGCAGGGGGGCACTCCAGCCCCTCCATTTTTTGGAGGTATGCTTCCTCCTGTTCCAAAGTTACCACCTCCCCCTCTTACTTTTGACGCTCCACCACCCTCAATGAACAGTACGATGATTCCCCCCGAGCAGCAGCCTGGACCCAGCATAGATATTAGGGGGGGTTTTGGAAACCGAGGGGACAGCCTCATCAGTGGCATGGTGGTCCATGACCATCAGCACAAGTCACTGTTGCCTCCAATCGATTCACCATTTGACACTGAGCCGCTTCATCAGCACCACTCTGAGTTTTTACCCCCTCCCCTAGATGACGAGCGTTACCGGGAGGATGTGGAACGTTACCATGACGAGCAAGTTGATGCCCGTCCCTTCAGTGAAGATCATTTCTACCCCCGAAATGATTCATATTTCAGACCAGGCAGTCCTCCAAATCCCTACCCTAGAGTTCGGGGGCGTATGACTCCCCCACTTTCACCTTCAAGCGATCCATACTATGCCCATAGCTACCAACAGCAAAGCCCCCCTCCTATGCAGTACACACCAAGGCGACCACCACCTCATGAAATTCGCCATCCTGGTATGAGACCACCACATCGACCCCCTCACCCGGCACACCACCAATACCCCAGAGGACCACCTCGTCCACCATTCCCTCGTTTCCTCGGTCCAGATCCAAGATTAAGAGGCAAGCGTCCAGGTTTAAGAGGAGGGGGTCCGATTTTCCTGCCTAAGAGACCCTTTCTACCCCCCCGATACTGACAGAATATTGGGCCTTGCCCCCTAAAACTGACTGTATGTCATGAAAGAAGGGCAGACTAGCTAGTTCATGAAGGTTGAGGCGTTCACTCTGCCAGAAAGCACGAGTCCCAAAGCAAGTTCCTCACAAGTAACCAGAAGAATACAGGATGTTTAGAGGGTTGAAGACAACACCAAGAAACAAAAAGCTAACGGAGGCTCTGAGAAGGCTGACGAGTGAAGACTGAAGAATAAAGAAAATAAGAGGTGGATATATAAATTTGCTTTTTGTGTCATTTGCTCCAGTATAAAGCGTTGCATTTAATGTTAATAAGGATCAGTTTATAGGTCAGTGTAAGTGCATGAAATTCAGATGTGCACGCAGTAAAATGTTAGTTAAATAGTCACCACCGTTCCCAAGTGTTTTGTTTTTTTAATCTCCAAGTTGAATTTGAAGATAGTTATTTTTGCTACGAAGGTAACAAAAATGTTTCTCTTGTTATTTAGTTTCACGCTGAGCAGTTTTGACTGCTTCTCTTCCACATCAGTCATGTCCCTGCAGCTCTCTGGAAAATATCCAATTACTTTCTATTTGGGGGGAGAAAGTATATGATAAAAAATTTCTGTTGCTTTTTACAGCAGCAGTTTTGGTCCATTATTTCTCACTGTTCCAACCCCGAATGTCCTATTTTTGAGGCGATGCCGTCTCAACCAGTGCACAACATGTCTCTGATGATGGTTTTACGTCTCGTTGAGTTCCTTAAAGAAAGTCACAAGTCTAGACAAACACAGAGAGAGACCTGGTTGTTTTTTTTTCTTTACCGAGCCTCTGACGTTGGTGCAGAAGTATATTTCTGGAGGAGATGAAGATATTCGTCTTCAATTTTATTTCCTTGTATTGACTAATAAAAATCTGAGTTTGAAAAGTGTGTTGTTTACTTTCTTTCCTGTGATCTTTGGACTGTTGCACCACTGTCCTAAGTTTTTGCTTATTGCCAGATACAGGTTATAGATTTCACTGCAGTTTTTTTAAATGACTATTAATAAAAATTTCCAATTTTTAATCTCCTATAAAAAAAAAAACCCTTAAGGACAGGGATCTCTAACTCGTCCTCCAACACCACTGTCTTGTAGCTTTTCGATGTTTTTCTGCTTCAACACACCTGACTTACATTTACTAGTTGTGGAGAACTTTAAACAAGCCGTTGGAGTTGTGTTAAATCAGGGAAACCTTTAAAACCTGCAGGGTAGAAACCCTTAAAAACATGTTTTTAAGAAATTATCTACAAAACTACTCGGTTTGCAGTCTAAAAACAAAGCAACGTTATCATTCCGAGGTATTCTAGTGTGTATTTGTGTATGTGATCATTTACCAGCTGGATAAAATGCATTGATTTTGCAGCTTTTAGGCAGTCGTTGCTCTAGTGTCTCAGTTTTGGAACAACTGCTCGCATGTTTTTAATAAGGTGTCAAACTGGTCCTAGAGGGTCAACGTCCTGCAGGTTTTAGATGTTTCTGTACTTTAACACAGCTGATTCAAATAAATGGCTCATTAAGAAGCTTACAAAGAACTTGACGAATCCTAATTATCACCGTGCATTAACACAGGAAAACATGTAAAACGCTTTGGTCGGTCCAGAGAACCAGGATTAAGCAACACTCCTGAAGACAACACTGCTTCATGTTGGCTCTGTTTTAAAGCTTTCCTTTTCCAAGTTGGCTGCATGTCTAAAGCGAATATAGAAACAAGAGTTTATCTGTATTTTTAGAGGCGCACATACTCATTTGATGAAGTTTTAAACCTGTTAGATGTTCAGCTCAGCCTTAAGGGCCTCGTGTGCAGCTTCTGAGCATCTTAGATTCTTATTTTCTGGCCATATCTGCAGGAGAGGATTGCTTTCCTTACTGCATGTTACTTTTAGAGCATTTAATTTAAATGTATGTGTGAGGATGAAGTTGACTGAAGACAGATTTATTCCACAAACTTTGAAACAGATTTCAATAGTAAAGGTAGCTAGAATGTTGGAAGTAGGAGGAGAAATCACCTCTAATGGCAAAATAATTGTCAAACTACTGAAGGTCTCGTTGAGCTTTACTTCCTGCCACAATAAAGAAAGAAGTTTGTTAGAAGCATAGCTGATTTCTCCCAGATCAGGTTTAATTTATATCCAGAATGGATGTTTTGGGCAAATTTGTAGTTAGGCTATTTTAATCCTTTAGGCTCTGTAGTTTTTCAAAGAAAATGTAAGATTTGGATGTTAAGAATTGAGAAAGTTGCAGCTTGGAAGTTGTTGGGAGAAAATGCGAAAGTGTTTTTCTGTGTGTAGGAGCTGGAAATATCTGAGAAAGTACTTTTAAGTCCGTTGTGTATGCTTTCTGTGTAATTTGACCGAGCACATCCTCATTATGCCAGTTTGGGATGTTTTCCAAACAGCATGGATTGAGGAAACAAGCGCGGACTCACTGGAGACGTGTCTCCTTTACGTTACTTGTTGCAGTAATGGTACTTTGGCATTTAGATAAGCAAATAGGGAGGGAATCGGCATCAGATTAGACACAGCAATAAAGATTAGGCTACTTAGCATGCCGTGAAGCTGCTCCAAAATGAGCAAACACCTGAGTGTTCCTGTGAAAGGAGCTGAGGTGAAGCCGCGTCGCCAGGTGTCAGTAAATCGTCCCGGAATCGCTTTGGATGCCACTCTGTCAAAAGAGCAGCATGAAAGATATCATTAAGGCAGCTACTAAATTATGTAATGTTTACCTACAACCACACCCAGGATGAGTTCGCTGCGCTTCATGTGGGGGAGGGGGGCGGGGTTGTTACGTGCCCTCATAATTGTTGAATTATATGTTGACTGGATGACAAAGTGAAAAATAATGCAGGTCACACTTGCACAAATCTGCTTCCCTTGAATTTTAACGTTGCTGCTTCCTGTTACATCCCCTCCTCCCCCCTTCCTCCTGTTCCTCCTCATCCTCAGGGACCCGGAGCCACTTTGATGTGTTCCGACATGATGGAAACCTTTCCCACATGTTAACCGCTGGATGTGGGGAGGGTGATGCGCCCCGGTCCTGCTCCGCTCCCGGTGTTGGTTCTTCACGGTCTGTTATGAATGCTCTGCGCACTTTTTTACTTCAGGAATTACAGTAAGTGCCACCAGCACGACATAAACGCAATTAATACTAGTAGGGGGGGGGGGGGGGGGGGGAAATGTTTCAAATTCTTTTTTTTCTCTGGGGGTTTGGGAGAAAATGGTGGAGAACAGGAAGTTTTCAGGAACCCCATTTCCCTTTCCACC
>JBAMHX010000019.1:17231573-17242568 GCA_037177515.1 Pseudomugil tenellus
CCCTCCCCCTCCCCTCTCTTTAAAAAAGAAAAAAAAAGGGGGGGGGGTGTGTGGGGGGGGGGGGGGGGGGGGGGGGACGACACAAAAACCATCTTATTAGCTCCATACACGCCCACAAGGACAAGATCTGCTTTCCACCCCTGCCACCAGCTGTGGGGTAATTGTCATGTAATTGCACCTGCGCTGCCAAAGAATAATTAACTTTGGCATCTCATGGCCAGAGTGATACAAAAGGAATAACATGATAGCAATTATAGGACTGAGAGGAGAGAGCCGGAATGAAAGCACACCTGAATGTGCAGAAAGCTGAAAGATGCCATTAACAGTCAGCGCTGTCTTTTTTATTTTTCGAAGGGTTTCTCCTTCCTGCGTACAAAGAGTCGCTCTTACTGCTCTTTTGTCTCCGCTGACAATGGAAAAGTAGAAAGAGGAGAAAAGAAAGGAAGCAAAAGAAGTCAGGCAGGGGAGAACAGATGGTTGTATCAGAGGAGCACCTGGTCTTGTGTTTAATTTCAGGTGAGAGTCTTTCTCTAAGTGAGGAGAGGAAGAGGAGTGTCAAAAGCAGCTGAAAGTGAGGAAAGACAGAAAGTGAGAGTGATGGAGTTAGAAAGGTGAGGGGTTTGGGGGGGAGTAGAGGAGTAAAGCAGATTCTCTCTCAATGTGGAAAGGTATGTTTTTAAAAGGAACTATATTGTTTTTTGTCCTTTATGGACGTCTTGTCCTCTCTGTTGTTATTGCTTCATCCCTGCTCTGTCTCAGGTCATTCGTCTTGCCCGGTCAGCTGTTGGGAGTCTCATGGAGACAATAACATTCACATTATGCCACATTAAATTAAGGTGTTTCACAAAGCAGAATCTAGAACAGAGCTTCGGCTCTGAGCTGGTTACCGGAGCTGAAGCCAATTTACATAATTAACATGAGTGAAAAATGAATCAGCCATATTTTTACAATCCATTAACCTTTGAAGACATTCAAAAAGAGAGAAAAAGTCACAATCTGTGGGTTCCTGTATTTTCTATGTGCTTCCTGAAGCATCTGTGATACCTGGTGGAATATAGTGGGGAGTTTTTTTTTTTTTTAGTAATTGTCAGACTAAACATGTTCAGATGGTTCCAGAAACCTGAGATCAATCGAGTAGCGAGACAGGAAATTAAAGAAGAAGCCTGATGTTTTGGGATGTACGCTTGCTTGCTTTCTCGTCAACAGTCAGATGAAAAGATGAAAAAAAAAACAAAACGCTTTTGTGTGTATTTTAAATATATAAACCTGGAACTTACAGTATGCTAGCTTAGCTTAGCAAAAAGACTCAAAACTGCCGGAAACACCTAGCATGACTTTAGCAATGCATCCACAGCCACTTTATACTCATATTTAGAGGATCTGGACTAAAAAAAAGACGTACGGAAACATCCCTTTAATGCGCAAAATACAATTTTCTTGAAATATTTGCCTGGAAATGATAATAGGAAATGAATAGTGTTTGACCAGCCTGCATTGCCTGTCCACCTGCACCTTTAAAGCCCACTCACGAACGTGCCATGTCATGTTTGTTTAAGACAGCCTCAATGACTCACTCTGTGTTTAAAATCTAATATCTAAATGCGATAGTGAGGCGCTTGGAAAGTAGCTGTGTGTGTACTTGTCGTATATTTGCACGCGCAGCAGGGGAAGGGAAGGCAGGTGTTCACACTAGCACGGCTTAATGAAGGGTGTGTGCTTTTGTGCGAAACTGTCTGTTTGCTTCTTTGCACACTTGTATCCATGAAGAACACACATCCGTAGATATGGATGGGTAGACGGAAGCTTCAAGGTGTGTTACGGGCTCGTCTCATGTTCCTTCATTCACAATCTGCAGCATGCACGAGGGTGAAATCTCTTGCTTCCCACAGAAGCAGAAGAGGGGGCCTCTTTGAGTGGAACATCTGACTAAGCCTGACATTTACTCAGACATGGGGAACACAGAACAGACAGAAGGGTTTTATCAATACTCACAGAAAAAAAAACTGCATCCACTAAATTTAGCCTGGGCATTTCACGCAGGATGAGAGATGGGAAGTTGTAAAGATAGGACGTTATCGTACATGCGATTAATGGCTAAGCAATCATCCAACTGTGGATACATATCAACTAACTGTTGCAGGGTGATGTTAACTATCCCTCATATACCTTGCAGCCTTGTGGATTTATTCAGCAGCTGTATCTTACAATAAAGGCTGATAAAATTACATTTAACACGTCAAAAGATGCAATTCACTGGCGGCTAAGACATAGTAGCACAATGTGAACGCCAACATGTGACATTATCTGACAATGAAGAGAAAGCAGCGCCTCAACGTGTAACCTATATCTTAATGTCAGTGGGATGCGGATGGTGATGATAGCAATTAGTGCGCCTGAGAGCCAGTGCGTTCACTTGATGAATCTACGTGGAGTTAAGCGTGCATTCATGCATTGATTCATTTACATATGCATGCATATCAATGCGCCGCGGGACCCAAGTGGGACAGGCGGCTCTGACTGACAACAAAAAAAGGGCTCGTCCTCTGTACGTCACTCTGCGGCGACTGTCATGATGAATGCAGATTGGATCTAGAGGTGGTAAAAGGGTGTGAATTAGAGAGGAGTGGGGTAAATGACGGGTGTGGGGGGAGGAAGAAATGAATGAAAGTTTGACATAATGAGTGGGAAAAGGTGGGGTGGGGGGTGGAGGTGCATTGAGGCAGTGTGTTTATCAGCTTGAATACAGACATCTGTTACTGAGAAATAGTGTGTTTTTTGTGGGGGGTGGTGTTTGCTAGAAGCAACAACATTCATTAAATGCTTTGAACTTTGAAGGAGAAGCTTTACAATAAACATGCATGCATGTAGTAGTGGATTTAAGTGTGCAAATTATGCACAAATAAAAAAAAAATCAGGTAGGACACCCAAAAATGTGTAGGTGATCCCGCTCGTCTCCCCCCGCTGCTTCACTGATTCGAGTCAAACAACACTTGACATGAATATTTAATAATCAGAACAGACAAGACAATTGAGAGTCAACTCAAGTGTTGTTAGAAATATACTCTTTGATATTCAGCTTCTTCACTCTGAGGGGTTTTTATTTGTCTGTCTGACAAAACGGCTGAGTGTCAGCTTCAAGAGCTGTCAGCTTGGTTGTAATACTGGACAAGCTATCGAACCCTGTAAAGATGGGAGACAACACAAGGAAGCTGCTTTGACACTGAATACTTGGACATTGATTAAATATTATTGAACTGTACCAGCGCTGTGTTGTCCGTCTCTTTGTGTTTGATTGATTTAGTGACTGGCAGCAGAACGTGGAGTTTCTCTCCGCTCGGTGTGCCTGCCTGCTCATGTGTGTGCGCATCTGTGTGCTCATCCACGCATGGAAACATTAACAGACCGCCGTTGTGTAGCTCCGCTTTGTTCCAACTCTTTGTGTGAACAATCAGGTGTCTTTCTTTCTATATTCCTTTTTTAATCATCTTTGGTTGTGAATAGACCGATTTCCACCTGTGCCCCCCCCCACCCCCCCCCCCCCTTAAGTGAATTCACAAGTGCATCTCAACGTTAAGATGCGTATTTGCGATGAGGAGGCGGATGGAGAGGCGAGGGAGCAGAAGCAGCAGCCGAGATGGAAAAAGAACAGAAAGGGGGGGGGGGGGGGGTGACAAGTTGATTATGGTCGCAGGTCTCGTTGCCTGGAGACGATAGGGACGAGGGATGCCAGGTTGCTAGGCGACCAGAACGATGCAATGACCAGCGCTGTGTGATGGAGCGGAGGGGAGGTGAAGGAGGAAAATTGTCTTTGTCCCCCCTCCCCTTTCCTAACCACCCTCTATGCCCCACCCAGCAACCCCTCCCTCCTCCTCCCCCACCCCGCTACCCCTCCAGCTCTGCCTCTCCTGCTGTAAATGTTCTTGAAAGAGCAGGGGTGATGGTGTCCGCTGATATGTTTACCATTCAGAGCGGCTGCTTTTTTAGGCCAAACAGAATGGATGGAAATTGGAGAGAAAACAGGCGGCAGAAATGTGTCAGCAGCGGCGGCCGACTGTATAGAATAAACATCAGCGGCTGCGGTGGGGGGTGAAGATAATCATTTGATTTCCAGGTCATAACAGAGATGTGGGAAAAATGTCACCATCAATATACTTCACTGTGCCAAACCGTGAACAGTCCTGCATGTAAAGCACACTGATAGTGAATGAAAGCGTATTTACAACACAGTGAATGCCACACCTCTGCTTGTATGAGCATTGATGGCATTGGGAGGAGGGGGGGGGGGGTTGTTCATGCATTACGATGAAGAGGTTTAGCTGTGATTTGATTGGATAATCTATGGATTTAATATCTCATAATCCTAGTAAAATCCCCCAGTGGTATCGCAAAAAAGAAAAGTGTGTGTAGATGTGCGCTCAGGAGCAGACGTTGTGTGTGTTTAGCTGAAAGATGATTGTATATATGATGTCTGCTCGGTGTGCTTGCCGATGGAGCGTGAGAGAGCGGAAATAAAAGGAGTAAAATCTCTACTAGCAAAGGAAAAAAAACACACACTGGCATAATGGGTTGTTGATCAGGCAGGTTTTGCATGTGTGTTGTCTGTGCTCAGTATGGGACTGTTTTTGTAAACAAGCTGAAGGGAGGGGAGGGGAGCAACAGGATGAGGAGGAGGAGGAGGAGGGAGAGAACAAATCACTGTAAAGTGTGTTTTAGTGGTTGAGGCTTAAAGGGAGATATTTTTCTCCCTGCTTTTGCATCTGCTGTCGAGGCAGCGCCAACATTCAACAGGCACGAACGCTTTCTCTATCATCCTTTTTTTTCTCTTTTTGATGTCCAGTGTCTTCCATATCCCCCCTCCCCCGTCCTTTCTCACACATCTAATCCCTCCATCTCTTGACCTAGAAGCACCCTTTGTCCTTCTCATTTTTCTTTTCTTTTATGCGTCTTTTCTGCACGTAGCTTTGGGTAACCTTGTTTACCTGATGTGAGGTTCTCATCCTTTTGGTTGTCATGACGATGGCCATGCGAGCACAGCCCTCATCAGAGCAGAGGGACTGGTTGCTGTGCTGATTTGAAGTGGAACAGCCTTTATGGCCTCCACTTCTCACTGTTTTCCCTCTTGTATATTCTGATTCCAATCCCCTGAGCCATCTGCTGAACCTCTCCTTATCACTACAAACACGGTTTGTCCCCACGCAGGGAAATATGGGCCATGGGAAGTTTCTTTTTTTCCTGTCAACATGAGTTAAAGGTGGCACATAATCTAATGACATGAGTAATATGCTTGTAAAATCCAATTTCTTTCAATTTGACTTATTTTACAGATAGATTTGAAATATTTTAACTTATTTGTTTACCTTTATTTAGATTTTTTACATTAACTCACATAAATGTCCGTGTAAAATGTGTTTTGTGGTATGGTTGGCTAAAAAAATCTTCTTTCTGAGAAGTGAGTTTTTATTCTGATCACAAGTATTTTCTGATCACAGAGCTTGTTGAATGAAATAAATTAATTTAAAAAAATAACAGAAAGTTACCAAAATGTCGAAAAATGAGCAACTAAACCTAGCAACTAAAGTGTTATTTTTTATTTTATTTTATAAAATATGATTTCAAACATTACATAAACACAGTATATATACAAAAATGCAACAATATGATGTATTTATAACATTTTAAGTGACATAAAGTGTAAAAATGTGGGAGTAAATAATGTTGAGCTAGTAGGTGTGCAAACAAGTGAGTGCTGCAGTGGTAAACAGTGGATAAAAGACATTGAATGGGCGCTGTTATACTCACAGAGGTGATATTTATTGAGAGCTTTAGTCTGACTACATGAATTTCAGTTTGCAGACACAGTCAGGATATTTGGTTCTTTTTCAACTGCAGCAAATTTCATGTCAAGATAAAACTTTACCAATAAGTTAAACTAAAATCACTATTCAGCAAAAGCAGGAAAAGACCTCCATTTACTTGACTGATTGGAAGATGGTTCTGACACATCTTCCTCCATCATCCCTCCATAATTGGTGCAATCAATTGGATGCTCTCAGTACGGACCCAGAGGGGCCCTCCGCAGCAGGTGCCGGTCGTATTTCAGCCGGGCATTTCACTTGCGGCTTGTTCATGTAGGTTCACTTGTTTGTTCATGCAGGTCCCGCCGATGAGAGTGCGACCGCTGCACCGATCAATAGTGTCTCCCTGAGACCGATCACAGCGGATCAATCAGTGACACGGGATCAGTGACTGGCCGAAATGTCACCAGCGCCATAATTAAGACCTTCATTAAGCCACAGTTAACAGAGTGTCACTCTGTTGCTCTCACCTTGACTTATCACCCCTCCCCTCGTCATCCTCGTCTCTTGCTCGCACTTCCCCCACCTCCCTCCTCGCCTCCATATGCTCCTTTCTATTCCCCTCTATCCCTCTCAATCCCACCCGTATCCCCTCTCTGCCCTCTCCTGGCTATTCTTTGTCTTCATTCCATCCAGTGCATCCTATTACTATTACTATTACTATTACTATTACTATTACTATTACTATTACTATTACTATTACTATTACTATTACTATTACTATATATTTGGAGGAGAAGCTGCGAAGGCACTGATGTGTGCACAGTTTCATGCCAAGCTTTCGTTAGTGGGGAGAGGAAGAGGGGGGAAAAATAGCTGTTCAGCTGCTTGGTTCTTGATGAATTATGAAAAGGTTAATTCTTCTCAGTGTTGGGTGGTCTCAGTTTCCGTTATCATTCTGTTTTTTCCAGACATTATTCCTGCCTGTCCAAATCTGTAGACATCCATCTCTGTCTTTCTGTGAGGCTCACAATCTCTCTCTGTATTCTGATGCTGCATGCTCCTTTAATCCAGATTAGCTGGCGAGTGTTCTTAATCTTATCACTTCCTCAATCCCGCGTGGGTGTGTGCTTTTCCTGGTTTTGTGTGATAGGGAGAGAGGGAACGATAGACGGCAGGATTAGAGCAGATTCTGAGAGCGCTTTCGGAGCGAGGTGGTGGGGAGGAAGAGAGGGGCTGTATGACACTGCAAATGTAATGTGGCACATATCAGTGTCAGCTGCTGGAGTAGTGTTGGCTAAAAACAAACAAACAAGAAAAAAAAGGAAAGGAAAGAAGAAAAACCTGTGTGGAGTGCAGGGAAAATTCCCAAACATCCATTCAAGCACAAATACATATCTACTAAGTCAGCAATAATTGATTTAAATTAATTGTAAATTGCACACGTAAGACGGTAATGAGTACATTTTGATTAAATGCTATAATAAAAATTCCAATTAGCGCCATTTATAGCCAGCTTTCGCTTCATAAATTTACTCGTTTTTCTTTCTTGTACCAATCATAACTGCTTATCTGTACGTTGACTGATGGCAGCTTGTGCTTTTGTTCCAGATGAACCGCCCGATCCAGGTGAAACCGGCAGACAGCGAAAGCAGAGGGGGTAAGAGACACCTGTGCCCACCCTGACACTCAGCACCTGTTCAAACAGCCAACACAACCATAAAAACACAAAAAATAGAAGCCTTTTAGTGCCCTGACAAGAATCAGGTCGTATATGATGCTTAAAGTTTAGAAGCAATAATTAGCATGAAGATTTTACCTCTGTATCGACAATAAAAAACTAAATCCAATCTACTTAGTGTCTAGTATCGAGTAGTGGCTTCTTATGTCAGTAGAAGCGTGAGCAGAGAACATGTGCAGGTGCCGTTAAGTGTTGGTCCTGGACATTGTTGGGTCTTTGTGTGTTGCGCTTGCTTCCTGTGATGTCATCAGCCTCGAACAGATCGTTGTCTTATAAGCTAGGAGGCTGTTTTTGTTCTGTTCTCTGAACTCCTCCTAATCAGTCTGTTACTCCTCCAGTAGAAGAGTTCAGTCTTTGTTTGGGATGAGTAGTGTGAAAGTAGAAAGAGTGACAGGAAGCAGGCTCTGCTGCATTGTCAGTAGATGAGCAGTGTACTTCGCTCGTTATGGCTGATCAGTGTAAAGCATTTGCAAACTGCTGAGACTCAGATCCAAGTATGGAGGGACTATTCTGGGGAGGATGTTATCTGGCTGACAGTTTATGTTATTTCATAAAATTGTTCTCATTGGATAAAAAAAAAGCTAGTAATCTTCAGAAATGTCTGGAATTTGATACAATGGTCACTGCCCTAAAAAATGGAAACTAAAATAGATTTAGAGGTAAAAAAAAAAAACAACAACAAATTTGTTTTCTCATTTAAAATGACAAACTATGTTTTTATTTCATTAATATGTAAGTGGGGGAAATTCTTGTCTCTTGAAGATGATGGTAGGCTTAAAGTGATCATAAAGCTTGAAAGGTCAAAAGCGCACAAACATCCCTCCCGGTCTGAAAGTGAGATACATGCGTACAGTATGTTGCATCTGGTCTGAGTGGGTTAACGGCACCTTCACAGATGGGCAAGTTTAATACGCACCCCCATATCATCACAGATGCAGACTTTTCTAGCTACGTGCCAGAGAAAAAGGCCTGATAGTTAATCTACCATTTAGTCTGCTGATCGCATCGTCTATGATTTAAAAGAAAGCGTTTCAGTGTGTGATGCATCAGACAACAGAAGAGTTTTCCGGCTCTTCTCTGTGTATTTTAAATTAATCAGTTTTTTGTTTTTTTTTTGCTGTTTCTCGAACTTGTTTTTGTATAATTCTTATTTGTATGGCTACACACGCGCAGCAACAGACTCTAATCGCTGATAGCACTTTTCAGAATAGTTCCTGAACTCATTTAGTCTGAAAATGAATTGTGTGTTGTTTGAGTGCATTGCTGCAGGACAAGCAGATACGGCTGATTTAAGCAGGTGTTTTATTCTGTCCCTTTGTTTACAGAGACTCTGAATTTTTTTAACCTTTTAATGATACAGGAAACTACAGATTAGGCGACAATTAGTTTTCCTTTTATAATTTCTTTGTGAGGAAATGTTAGTATTAAATTATTAAACCACAACTCAACACCCATTTATCTCATTATAGTCAGTCTTTTATTGACAAGTTGGATATTTTTTATGAGGTCTTTACTTAGCCACTACACAACTTTTATAGTTTTGACTTATTATGCTTTGTCTTTTAAATATTTAACTTTTTTAAAAATGAAAAAAGTAGTGTGGATATAGAAGATAGCATTATCAGGTGTTTAGTTTTTTGCATCAATGAACTTGCAGATGGAAAATTTGCTTTAAAATCATAGTAACATGGGTGTTATTTTCTGGAAAAGTTGATAAAAACAACAATACCCGCACTAATCAAACAGAAAATGTGTTATTTTACTATCAAAAAACACTAATGTCTAATAAGTGCTAAATATAAAAGCAAAATCTACAAGAAAAGAGTCATTTTTCATTTCAAACACGCTTCTCTTTCTGTTTGTGAGCTGGCATTGCTTATCTGACAGCAGTAAAAAAAAAATCTTTGTAATTTTTATCAGTCGCTCCATTTCAACAACAAGAGCAGGTGTATCTAATCAAGCCACATTTTCATCTGCTGTGTTCCTCACATGCAGGCTGTACAGGATGTTAATGAACAATAAGGACAACAGCACGTTCACTATCTCTCTGTGTCAGTCTGTGGAGAAAAATCTGTAGGAATGTAAATGCAGAGACTTGTAGTGGATGCAGAAATGCCGGATTGATCCTTCAGGGACAGACGGCCCAGCTTCTTAGAGGGTGACAAACATTTGAGTCAGAGCCAGATGCTGTTTTGTTTATTGTGCCGCTTTAGTTAGTGCACTCTGGTGGTGCTCTGAAGAACAGCAAGCTGACGTCCATCCAGCTTTATGGCTGCCTATCACATTGTTGTTTATACGTGTACAGAGACATGGCACCTCTCACTGTCAGTGCTTGTGTTGCGTCTCTCATAAAACATCTTTTTCCTCTCCATCTTTCCCCCACACACGATCCTGCTCTCTCCCTCCCATCTTGGCAACCTCCTTCTCCTTAGAAGACAGGAAGCTGTTTGTGGGTATGCTGGGAAAACAGCAGACGGATGCTGATGTGAGGAAGATGTTTGAGCCGTTCGGCAGCATAGAGGAGTGCACGGTGCTCCGTGGGCCTGATGGGACCAGCAAAGGTAACGTCATATCACGGCAAAATCCAAAGCCTTGTGCAGAAAAGTAGAGCAACAAACACTCAGCTGGTAGATAATCTTTTTGTATATTTTTGCAGAAATGTGATCAAAATTTTTTTTTATCACATTTTAAATATTAGTTATGTTACTTTTCTTGTATCAAAGTTTTATTATAGCAAAATTTAAGCCTAACTGTTGGAAAAAACTACATGTTATGTAATTGCATAGCACAGGAAAATAGACAGCTGCTCTCCTGCTGCCTTGCTCATAAGCTCGGTGTTATTGTGAGACGGTCCTGAGCGAGGAATGTCACTGTATTCAGGCCCTATTACCTCTCTTTGCAACCCTACTCCTTCATTTTGAGCTAAAGTATCCCCTTTCTTTTAGGGATTAAGGAAAATTGCTAAATTGCAGGTGATTGTGATCCTCAACCTTAAGACCCAAAATAAAAAGGTGTATTTTAGATTTAGAGTCATGTGTTGGAGTTTCAAGCGAGCATTAAGTGTTCTGCTGCTCCAGACCTTGTGGCATACAGTCCTGCAGGTTTTAGACACTGCTCTGCTCCAACACACCTTGTGAAATGAAACTAATCTCATCAACCGCTTGTCTTCCAAGTTTTTCACAAGTCTGGTAGTGACTCGTTCGACTAAGGCAGCTGAGTTCGAGCAGGGAGATGTTTAAAGCCTGCAGCACATTGGCCCCTGAACATCAGAGTTAAAGAAGTGGCTTACAGGTTGCTTTTCACTAAAGTAAGGTACTTCAGTGGTTCATAGGACTTCTTTAAAGAGAGTGTAGGAGACCGTTTTTCCTGTCAAGGATGAGGTCACTGGTTTCTTTAGATTGAGAAGAATATAAATTTAATAATGAAGATAAAAGAAGTTCAACATACAGTTAACATTGA
>JBAMHX010000019.1:17250003-17278230 GCA_037177515.1 Pseudomugil tenellus
TGTGTTATTGCAAAGATACAGATGATAAAAACTTGGCTGGGTCACTTTTGACCCATGTTGTGCGTCAAAGGGTTAAATTAATCAGCTGCAATCGAGATGTGAAGAAGATTTGAAGTAATATAGGGAAAAAAGCTCTTGAGAAGATCTCCTACCAACCCTGTATGTAGTTGGTAACTTATGTGTGTGTTTTGTCACAGCTCAGAGTCCTGTCCTGGATCCCCTGCAGCAAGCTTATACAGGCATGCAGCACTATACAGGTTAGTCCATTTTAATGCCATGAATTGTAAGCTTTTTTTTTTCTTATAGTCTTATAGTCTTTCTTTGTACAAGAGCATTTTTAGAAGAAAGGGATTTTTTTTTTTTTTTTGGTCAAACCACTTAACGCTGACATGAATAGTTTGATACACTTAAGTTTAACTCGAGGGATGAAATAGGGTCATCAATTCAAAAAGGAAGCAGAACAAAGAAAGAATATTGAAACGTGTCCTTAGAGACTTTTGAAAAGAGACATTTTTGCAGCTTGTTGCAAAAAAAAGACGTTTTTTTTCCAATATTGTTTAATTGCATTTCAAAAAATTCTGAAGATTGCACAATTCAGTAGGTTCATAATAGTTCTTTTACACCAACAACTGATTCTTGAAGCTATGCATTTTGCAGCAGTCTTTGCTGTGTCCTTGATAAATGAGAAAAATAACAAGCGAAGGACAAAATAAGATGACTGGCCGAAAAAAATTCTTTAGATGAACAATATCTGAAAGTAATGTCCAGAAGAAATAGAAAATGATCCATCAAATACCTGACACAGGACCTGAGAAATGCCTCTAACCCTTCAGTTGATCCATCTAATGTTCGCTGAAGTCTCATCAGAAATGGTCTCTGTAGACGGGTGTCTGTCAAGAAGTCATCCATAGGGAAGAGAAATGAGAAGAAAAGGCTGAGGTGTGACAGACGTCTGGAAATGTAGGTCTTCTTTAGATGTTATGGAGGGATAAATCTTCCCCAGGAATTACTGAAGCAGAATGGGATCATCTTGATGGAAAACAGAACAAAAGGCAGCCAACATGTAAAGAGAGCTTATAACTGTAGAAATGCTCCTATATTTTAGACTGAATTTCTTTTTATATTTACACATATTTCAATAAATCTCTATCTGGTGTATTCACAGCACCATGTGAAGAAATGTGGGGTGGCTAATGACCTTTATGCAGTACTCATTGCTCATGTTCTGATGTAATGGTTTACAGTATGTCAACTGGCACGGCTAATAATAAGCTGTCAGTAGGAGTGTTCAGGTTTCTGGAAGGAAAAATACAATTTATGAAGTTGAAATTGATTTCTGGCTTATGAACTAAAACAACTGGTTAGCTTGACCACTAGATCTCACAGCTTCTGCTGTTAGTTTTGACAAATTTTCAGAAAGCTGCAAAAAAAGTCTTTTTCTACAACATAGCAAAAGATATTTTCTTTTACTTTACGCTACTAATTTACTTCATATTGTATGTATGAAGCAAAAGCTTTCTTCTAAAGAGAAAAAAAAATGTTAAAAATACATTCATCGGTATTGACTGGTCACACGTCCTCCACTGAATGCAAGGCTCAATTTTTAAAGCTGTAGGTGGTAATGCAGCTCTGTAGGTGCTAACATTTGTAGCATTCTCCCTGCTTCACCGCTTCTTCTCCTTTCTCACCTGTCATTCCCCTCCATCAGCCACCTACCCTGCTGCCTATGGCCTGGTGGGACAGCCGTTCCCACACCAGCCCACACTGGTGGCTCAGCAGCCGCAGCAGCCGCAGCAGCTTCAGCAAAGAGAAGGTAAATCACAGAACTGCGCAATAATGGCTGTCATATCTAAGAGAAACATACCTGTGGCTTGGTGTTTGATTAGTCATGTGGTTGCTTTAGTTAACACACTTTTCAACAGATTTTGCCTGATAAAACGTTTTATCAATCCTTTAAAGATAACAGTGGTAAAACAAACATTTGCTTTTGTATTACATTGCTAAAGCATTTAGTATAGATGGCTCAGGCAGGTTTGTTTCCTTTTTTTCATTATAGTCAGTAAAAATGACAAAACAGAAAAAGTCATGATTCCAGGAAAGCTGGAAGCAGATATTAATCCATTTTTGTTCATTTTAAATAAAAAAATGACAATAATAGGATTTAATGTATTTGGACACTGCCAGATTTCAAGTGTGATCCTAAGAACAGCATGTTTTCATTGAATAACATGGCCATGAATGCGCACAGCTAAGCAAGCAGAATCTGCCTTTTAGTACCTTTGTAGTCATTTCTGAAGCATATTACGTCTACAATCAATGTAGTTTTTATGAAAACTCATTGTTTACTAGTATATTTACAGCTCCATTGAGTAAAATGTTCTTTATATGCTACATTAGCTCACTTAAGAAGTGTAACTTTTTTCTGTTTATGACGTTTTTTTGGCAGAGTTTCAGTCACTTGCATCAAATGACAGCTTTGAAAATATGACGTGATTTTACTACTAAGTGTTCCAGTCAAATATATATACAGCAAGAGCTGATTTTAAGATTGATGAGATTTGAATCCTTGTATTATAATGCAGTGGTACTCAATTCAGTCCTACAAGAGGTGCAATCAAACAGTTTTTTTATGTATCTTGCACCTACACAGCTGAAAAAAACACATGCAGGACTGCATCCCTCAACGGCCGGAGTTGCCCACCCCTGATTAACAAAACTCACATATATGAGTGAAAATAGATTCTTAATAATGTAGGAAACCTTCTAAGTCCTGCAGATTTGCAAGAAATTGCACAGAATATGTTGTTGAAATGTACGTGCGCACACAAACTAAAATAGATTTATCAAACCACACAACTGCAAGTACTAAGAAATATTATTTAATAAATAATCCATCTAAAAGTGTGACGCACATCGATCAGAAACACATCCCACTCTCTACACACCCACAGCTACCCATAATGATCAGTTTGAAAAAAGCACACCTCACCTCATGCCATCTGATAGGTGGATTTTTTAAAATGAGTGTGACATCAATGGAAAAAAGAAAACAAAAAGCTTTTCTTGACGCATATGTCTATGAGTCAGAGGTATCTGAACTGTATTTTCCCCTCTTCCATTCACGCAGTCCTCCAGCAGGGCAAGTGTTTCACACACTCACATGAATGAGCTTGATAGATGAACACACTGCTTGTTCAATCTATTTAATATTTGCTGACTGACCTGCATATGTGGGATGTGATGATGTGTGTTTACTATTCAAACTTTATTCTTTAAAAAAAAATCAGTATGAGCAACGTGCGAGGATGTTACCTGAAGATGTCAAACCTTATGAGCCTTGTGCTGGAATTATGCATTGATGATGATTATTGAATGAGTCTCATTAACATGAGGTGGAAACACTGTAGTATATTTATGTTTACTACCAGGCCAATAGAGGATAAACTTGTTAGAAAGTTTGTTTAGCACTTGTAGTCGTGCACAGTTAATGAGCGTCAGTAACGGCAGCCCATCCTACTTTGCAGAATGTGATAAAGACATTTAGTTCTACATTTGGGTCAGCTTTTATCTTTTGCAATCGAACAGAGATGGAGGTATAATTAAGGTGCAAATAAAGGATGTTTACGATCAAGTAACTAATCAAGTAAATAAATCCAAATCCAATCCAAGTAGCTAAATCCTCACGCTTAATTTGTTTTATCTAGCTTCAATTCAGCATCTTTCTATCTATATCTTTAATTTTCTTCACCTTCAAAGTATTTTTAGAAGTACTTTTTTTTTTTTATCTTTCATACATTCAAACGTTTGCATTAAAGTTGATGGGTGCCTAGTTCAGTAAACATTTGAGCCATTTTTCACTTTTTAAAAGGGTTCAAATTTTAGAAAATCACATTTTATTGATGTAAAAGAGCAAGAAACTATGTAGAATACCTAAAATGAGTGTATCGTCTGTGTTTCTTCTATCCTTAGCGTGATTTAACTATCTCTTCTGCCTTTGTTTACAGGTCCTGAGGGGTGTAACATATTCATCTACCATCTGCCACAGGAGTTCACAGATTCAGAGATACTGCAGATGTTCCTGCCTTTTGGGAATGTCATCTCTGCAAAGGTCTTCGTCGACCGAGCCACCAACCAAAGCAAATGCTTTGGTGAGTCACATACGATTGATTGTGGTTTCCGCTGTCTTCTGGTTTTCTTTTCTTCTCCTGATAAGCAATACTGCTTTTTGTGTGTGTTGCGTCATTTCCGTGTCAGGCTTTGTGAGCTTTGACAACCCATCTAGCGCCCAGACCGCCATCCAGGCCATGAACGGCTTCCAGATCGGCATGAAGAGACTGAAGGTGCAGCTGAAGAGGCCTAAGGATGCTAACAGGCCTTACTGAAGGAGGTGAGCAGCTGCATATTGATGTGTTTGAAGAGACGGGAAAAGCTAGGGGCGGGGGTGGGGCTTGATTGACAGCTAGAAACGAAAGGCTAGATAGAGAATTGGGAGCTTAAAAAGCTTAAAAAGCTGTTTTGTTTTCATGTGGAGCTAAAGAAGTCAATAACCTTACAGTAGATTAACTTTAATGGTGGCAGCTTTTAAAAAAACATTAGTTTGAAATACGATAGTGGGACTGGAAGATAGCTGTGTAGTGTGAAAGTGGCTCTTTTAGCTTCTGCTCAGTATATGAGGGAGACTCGTTGAAAAACAGATATTTTTACTGAGATCAAATGTTCTGTCTAACCGTTGTTCTGTCGCAGGATTGAATGGCAGCTGCTGTCTGTCATTAATTTTTTCTTTTATTTTTATTTATTGTTTTTGTGCTGTGCCACATGTGCCATTTTTCCTGAAAAAAACATCACACCACTCTCAAGACTCTCCCGCCCATACATATATCGTGGAGACGTGCGTCGCTATGGCTACGGTTGCCTAGCAACCGCTAAAACCCACCCCCCTTCCTTCTCACCGCGTTGTAAGTTAATTGGCCTGTGTTGGTTGCTGTGGCGATATTGCCTGTGATGGTTGCCATTAGCAATTTTTATTTTGGGCCGTTGCCTTGACTCACCATGCTCAGCTGCATGGCGGGTTACTGTGGCGACCGTGAACTGTGTTTGGTGCGTTGTGAGTTTCCTCTTATTATTTTGTCCTGGTTTTAATCCTTGCAAACACTGATCAGTAATTGTCACTTTACCTCCGCATCTGTAAGCAACTGATTATCATGACATGCTGTTTCCTTTTTTTTTGTTCCTTTTTTATATAAAGTCCTCTAAAACCTTCAGCGCTATAAGCTAAATTAGCTTGTTGTCAATCAAATGTGGATCTATTAGAAGTTTTTTTTCCCCCTCTAGACACTTTTAGACCCTTTTTTTTTTTTGATTGGTTTCCTTTTCGTTGTCTGTCATGATTATCATTCTTACACATTCCCTCTGTTTAGTTGGTTGCTGTGATAGTTTTTCGGTGAGTGCGGGGTTTTGTTTGGTTGTTGCTCATTTCCAAGTGACTTTGTGCCTGAACTTTGGTTTTTGTGACACTGAAATTGTACTTAACATGCTCCTGTATTTGGTTGACAACATACTGTTTGTGTATGAACGACTGTGTGTGCGTGTTGTCCGAGTGTGACGTGAAAGGAAAGTGTGAGCATTCGTGTTTGGTAGATGTGAAATATAACACTAGGGTGTACGTGACTGTATGGGTGTGTTGTACTGCCCCAGAATGATATGCTGACCTTATTCCAGAAGGTTTTGGGTAAAGCTGTTTGGTTCCTGTGACACGTGCTGCTGGCTGAGGAACTGCATTCCTCTGTAGGAATTCTGGGACTCTAAATCCAGTAAAAAAAAAAATATAATTTAACTTAGAAATCCTCAGAAATGTCCACATCATTTTCATAACAAAGGGAAACGTATGATGTGTCTTGTGCTCAGAGTGTCTGCAGGTTATCAATAAGTAGGAATGTAAGAATTTGATGCCTTAAAAAACGCCAAAACGGTTTCTGCTTTAAATACAAATATAAAGTAAAACTTTTTCTATTAAAGAATGTATTCAAATTTACCTGAGAGCCTCTTTAACATATAGTTTTACTTATTTTTATAAATATGTTTAAAGCGTCACAATATCTAAAGAATTGCTTCTTTTCTTGTTGAAGCAAAATTATTTTGTTTAAAAAAACATCCAACAGTGTTACACTCATTAGTCGTAACATTAAAACCACCAACAGGTGAGATGAGTAGCTTGTTTTACACCCTTGAGGTACTTTAGCATTGGCATTGTGTACAATTACGTCAACACTTCAACTATTCACTTCATTACAAATAAGAAAATATTCCGATTATTCTGCACACACTTTTCACCTCCCCGTTTACATGTTATGAATCATAGTAAGATGAATGCTTTATAGCTACATTACAAGCCCTTGGCTACTGCAGCTTTCACATTTTCAAAACCCTGATGATACAGACATCCCTTCAAACACGGAACATTACTCGACTTTCTTCCCACCATAAATATATGTCTTGTTTTTATTACAGACTTAGTCTACTGGAGCCAAAGTTACCAGATCTTATTGCAGAAAAAGGTCACACAGGCTGATAAACACAAAAAAGACACAATGTTTCTGAATAAAAAAAAACAAACTTACACCACCACTCTTACACCATTAGCATTTGCTGTAAATGAGCACTACGTGTGCATTGCACAATATCTTGAATGTAAGATGCAATAGTTTGATTAAGGTTTATATATGTGTCTAGTTAATGCGACTAATACCAGCATACTTTATGATTACATACTATTCTAAATGTGTAATTATTTAGGTTAAAGAAAGCTGACATGGCAGTGTGTTATTCAGAAAATAGTCTAAATTTTTAATTTCTCAGTATTGTTGCGCATGCAAACAACGCTAATGTTGAGTTAATGGTCTGTCTCAGAGGATCACAACAAGCATCTCAAGGCATTAGCAGATCTACAGACTCCTTACACCTTGTTGTAAAGTTTTATAAGTTATATCCTACAGGACAGAAATGATCAGTTGCCATAGCAACAGATAGGTCAGAGGACAGGTGATTTGGTTGCATAAACAGGAAGTACACAATACTATGAAGGTGGGATGTTGTGGCCTTTCAAATATATGGCATCCTAGGTAATTTGTTCAGACATCTTTTAAATACACAGTAAATGAATAAATGTATATAAATATAGACCTAAAATGAAAGAAATCAACGTAAAAGGGATACCTGTTTGTGAACGGGTTTGTAATATCCATTCCAATGTAAGTATCCAGTATGTATTGACACATAATTATTCATAAATTCAGGCAGAACAAGCATGGGGAAACAAAACAGTAAAAAGGTTGGTTTAAAAAAATCTCTGGTACCTTCAGATACTCTGTTGGGAGCAAAGTAAACCTTTTGGTGGATGATTGGAGATGTTGAATCTAACAGATGACTTTGGCTTTATTGCTTTTAAATGCCATCAGAGTACATTTAAAATTCCCTCTGGCTGTTTCCTAAAATCTGAAGAGCGAATCCCCACCAGAATTCCTACTGTGCATGTTCTGAATTAATTTGCCTGCCAAAAGAAATGACAGACTATTTTCCAAGAACTTGCGTACACTTGCAGTAGTATGACTTGTACTGTTACAGTTGCATGGACACTAGTTGATTACTGAAACTCCCCCTGAGGCATCAGTGCAAGCAGTGTGTTTTGCAGACACATCTCCACTTCAGAAGTCTAGAAAAGATGTTTTTTTCATTTATTTGACAGTATTAACAACGCTTTGTGCTCTATTTCTCCTATCCCTTTTCTTCTTCTTTATTTCCAGGAGTTCAATCAAGAAAAAAAACCACTTGGGATGTCCCAGCCTTTTTTTGGTTGTTTGACCAACCGTATAGCACAGGAGCAACACTTCACAAAAAGCAGTATCCCGTGTATGCGCTTACAAAAACAACAGCAGCAGTAATGTCAGCAACAAATCCATCGACAGAGTCCGCATCTGCAGTATCAGAAGTGCTCCAGAGTTCCTTATCATTCCACAGCTGGATTAATTTCTATTATGTACATACTCTATTGTTGGCAACAAGATATACATGTTAAGAAAAAGCATATCACTAATGTTATTCTACTGAACAGGGTTCTTCTGTATAGTGTGATTTGTGGTCTATGGCCATAAAAAAAGGCCAGTCTACACAGTTGGAGGCAAAAGAAAATACTATTCTGTATGATTACCGTTGGTAATATTGTTATGTAGAGTTAGTTTTATTATTTATACGTAAAGAAAAGAAGAAAAACAACATGGAGTGAATAAAAAGGAAGAGAAATGGATTCCCTCTTACTGTATATACCTTGGTTGAAAAATGGAAGACTTAAAAACCTTCACAAATTAACATTCTCTGCTGCCACTACTTTTAAAAATTAAAGTGGAAAGGAAGGGCTGGGAATTTTTCTATCTTGATTTTTTTACGTTTAATTTATTTGGTATTCAATTTGACTGCGAGGGAGAAACGACAATTCCTTTTTTAATTTAAAAAAAAAAAGAAGACTCATGTGGTCTTCCCACACTTATTATAGAGTTTTTAATTGCATAAATGTACTTATGGAAGTAAAAAAAAACAAACAAACACAAAAAAAAAACAAAACAAAAAAAATGTTGTTTCTTTATTTATTCTCTACACTCGCTGTTTTAAAACATATGTCTTTAAAAGAAAATAAAGTACAGTTTAGAAAAAAATGTGTGAATTCTTTTGTCATTTACCAAAGGATTTTTTTCCCATTTTATTCTGTAAAGTAGAAGAACATTAGATATTTCCAGAGCTGGTGATTTGGGAGAAGTTTGCTGCTCTCTGTAGGCCTGAAGAAGTATTGAAAAAAGGAAAAATCTTGATTTGGGTTTTGTTTGAGTCTGTTGATAGAATTAACTATGAAGAAAGTTATTGAAATATTTACATTTATATTAGGTGGTTTAAACAGACTGCTGTATGTTAAAATAACAACAAAAGTATTTTCATGCCTGCGATACGAAGATTTGATAATGCCATTTGAAATAAAGCTTCTCTGTGATTCATGATGGTTCTGCCTATATATTTAGCTCAAATGTGAAGGCGACCGTAGGAGCTGGGGTGTGTATATCCACAACTTGGGTTTACAGAGAATTTTCCTGCCACAGACATTTGGGTTTGGTCTGATGAGTCTAAACTTGCTTTTTCCTCTGCTAACATGGCTGGGTGTATGAGGGGTGATTAATGCCACATAGCTCAGGACCGTTGCTTTTTATTTTGCTTCCTTAGCCTGCTGCTACACAATCTGTTGATTACAGAGTTTCTCTTACAACTTGATAATGCAGAAAATTATTTGACTGGAAAAAGTCCACAGTACAGGTAGGATCCAATATGGGGGCACCTCACTATCTGCCATAGTCCGAGGTGCATTTTTAAGGGTATGGTATGTAAAAATTACTGACAACTAGTTGTAAAGACGGGTTCAGAAATTACTTCAAATTCCAATAACATGTGTTAAAGTATGGTGGCTTTCAGTAGCCAAAATTCTTCCAGACATAAGCTTGTTTTTCTGAATGGATTTGGTGGCCTTAGATCCAGGGATGACTTTTACTACAGGTAAGTTCTTCAACATTGTGTGGATGTCTTTTTCTGTGCACCTTGTTAGGTATAATTAAACCCAAACAATGCTGTGGCACCTGTCAAGCAAAGTTGGCACTGCAGTTTTCAAGCTCGGAATGCATCACTTTGCCTGCAGAGTTGTTTCACACACTATAGTGAAAATGGTGCTACAAATATAGCAGCTGTCAGGTATGTGGATCTAGGGCAAATAGATGTGTGGATCATTCTAAGAGGATAAAAATGTTGTTTTACTCAAGTCATAAGATAACATTATAAACTTTAATTAATTGTATGGAAATTAATGTTATTTGATTTAGCTACACATGGCATCTTTATTATTTGAAATGAGCATTTCTTGAATAAAAAAGTGCAACATTGCCTTTCCATGCAAATAATTTTGATGAAACAACTGTAATTGAAACCCTTCAAACTTTTTTCTCATCATGGATGCTAAATACTTGCTTCCAAACTCAAGGGCTAAGTTATAACCATTCTATGTACATAAATAGACAAGTTTGTTTCAAACATTGTCAAACAAACAAACAAAAAAATCATGGTATTTATTTATTAATTGAATCACAAAACCCAGAATTGTTATTGAATTGTGAAGTACTTAACATGACACACACCTTGATGCTGTGAAGCTCAACCCACATATAAAAAATGATGTCTCATTCTCCCTGAACCACCCTTTCATAATTAGAGCTCGATGAATCCTGTGCCACTGGGGAAGAAAAATTGAATACTTGTAGCAGCAGTGCTACATTTCAGGTTCCCAGGTAAGCAAATTCAAACATATTAGCGGGTTAAGTGGGTTTATTTCACGGAGCGCACCCCGGTGGAACAGCTCTCTGCTGTTCTCTCCCAGTCTTGGCATCCACAGGCAACTTCTGTCTCAGATTTCTCCTCTCGCGAGTCCTGGCACGCTACTGCAGATGAAGGCAGGTAACTACAGATCTGATACCTCTGCACCATGTCTGCCACATTATGCAATCTGCCCCCTAAATCATCCCTCCATCTCACTGCAGGAAAATCAGACCATGCCAATCTACACACTGCTCATTCTGTATATTCAGGTTGTTAACTGATCTCATTATCCAGGACATAATGTTGCTGAACTTAAACCTGACCAACTGCAGCAAGAGCATATCATAACACTGCCCAACACTGCACAGTGAAGCAAGGCAAGTTTATTTGTATAGCACATTTCATGTACCTTTCAATTCAAAGTGCTTTACATAAAAACATCCAAAGCATTATAGATGCTGTAAAGAAGAATACAAAACAGCAACAAAATTCATATTAAACTCATAAATTAAATCAAAATCATGGAAAGCAAGATCACTTTAAAGTTACTGTGCAGGTTTCATTCATAAGCACGAGAATAGAAATGTTTTTAAGTTGGATTTCAAAGTGTCTACATTTGGTGAACGTTTTATCTCTACTGGCAGTTTGTTCCTCATGTTTGCAGCATAACAGCTAAATGCTGCTTCTCCATGTTTAGTCTGGACTCTGGTCTGGACTAGTTGACCCAAGTCATTGGATCTAAGAGCTCTGATTGGTTTATATTCTCAGAACATATCACAGATGTATTCTGGTCCTAAACCGTTCTGGGATTTATAAATAATCAGCAGAATTTTAAAATCTATCTTGTGATTGACTGGATACCAGTGTAAAGATTTTAAAACGGGTGTGATGTGTTCAGATCTTTTAGTCCCAGTTAAAGCTCTAGCATCTGGATGAGCTGCAGGTGTTTTATGCTCTTTTTGGGAAGTACAGTAATCCAGTGTACTGGAGATGAAAGAATGGATGAGTTTCTCCTCGTGTTACTGTGAGACTAAAGCTTTAATTCTGTTGATGTTTCTCAATGGTAAAAAGATTCTTAGTCACAGCTTTGATGTGGCTGCTGAAAGTCAGATCTGAGTCTATCAGCAACTCAGGATAACAGACTTGATTGGTAATTTTAAGGTGTTTACAGATACTGGCCCTCTTCTCTTTGCTGCCAAACAGGATAATCTCAGTTTATCTTAATTTAATTGGAGAACATTTTCTCTCATCAAGATGTTTATTTGCTCTAAACAGTGACACATAAAGTTGTGTATTGTCTGCATAACTGATGTTTAAGTTCTGCAATAGGTAAAAGGGAGCATATACAAGTTGAACAGAAGCGGTCCAAGAACTGACCCCTGAGGTACTCCACATGTCATGGCCACTCGCTTAGATTCATAGCTGCAAATCATAACAACATCCTCTAAATAGGACCTAAACCAGTTAAGGACCAATCCAGAAAGTCCAACCCAGTTTTCCAGCCTTTGCAACAGGATTCTGTGATCTACAGTATCAAATCCAGCACAGCGATCCAGTAGAACCAGGACTGATACTTAACCAGAATCAGTATTGAATCTAATGTCATTTAGGACTTTGACCAGAGCTGTTTCAGTGCTGTGATGAGGTCAGAGGCCCAACAGGAATTTATCAAGATTTCCACGTTCATTTAAGAAGTCATTAAGTTTTTTAAATGCAACTTTCTCAATAATCATGGATATAAAAGAGAGGTTAGAGACAGGCCTATAGTTGTTCATTATAGAGGCATCTAGAGTCCTTTTCTTCAGGAGAGGCTGAATGGCAGCTATCTTCAGTGACTTGGGAAAAATGCTTGTTGCCAGTGAGCTGTTGGTGATAAGGAAATCACTTTCCATAGAGGTCAAAACTGCCTTTAAGAAGTCAGATGGTAACATGTCCAGAGTGCATGTTGTTTTTAAATGTCAAATTATTTTATGGAGGATTTTTACATCTATTATATTAAATTGAAACATAACATCAGAGTTTGTTCTCGGCTTTGGCTTAGACTAATCTTCTTGTTTGACTGTGTGACATTAATATTTTGTCTAACTGTTTGATTTTTTTTCTATTAAACAAGTTGGCAAATTCATGACACTTCTCAGTGGAAAAAAGCTCTGGGCTGAACTGTTTAGGAGGGTTTGTAAGTTTTTCAATCACAGCAAACAGACTGCCAGGGTTGTTGACATTCTTGTTAATCAGCTGAGATAGATACCGCCTGGCGTTGCACAGCTCATTGTTATAATTTTGCAGGCTTTGTTTGTACAAATCATAATAAATTTTAAGTTTCGTTTTCCTCCATTTACCTTCAGCTTGTCTAGATTCCCTCTTTAGATTTGTGACCATATTGGTATTTCGCATGGTGTTTTCTGTTTCCTTAAGGTGCTCTTAATTCTTATCGGCATAATGGCATCCATTAAATTAGCATCCAGGTTGGGTTATCATTTTTAACATATAGAAGAAAAACGTAATTAAATACTGCACTGTATAGAGAAAGAATGCCAGTAAGCACCGGTTTTGGCCACCCTGGTTACCAAGGAAACTTGTTTTGTGGACGGATCCATGAAAAGAAATTACTATGTGATGCTTTTCACATTAATGTGAATAAGTGAGAAAGATTCAGGAAGGATTCATGCAGGGAATAAAGTAAGCCCAAAAAAGCAACCAGTCTTTTGAAAACAAGCCCAAAAAACCACAACCCGCATCTTATGATATTTAAAAGCGACTTTTTAAAAACTAATTCCAAAGTTGCTTATTATAAGCGGACTGGCAACACTGGACTGAAGTGATAACCACCGCAAGCCTTGCACGTACACATGGACTAATGCAGGAATGGAGTGGAGTGACGATAGCCAATCATATAAGAAATAGTAGGACAAAGGAAGGAGCTTGTAGGCGGCTTCAGCTTGTATGGCTGTTTTCCTGTAGCGAAATATTATTTTTTGGACAGTAAAAAGTGCAGGGGACAAAAATAGTGGTGGGAATACTGTATGTCCCTTGTGTTATCCACCAAACTTACGTCCATCCGTCCATAAGGAAGGAAGGAAGGAAGGAAGGAAGGAAGGACAGACAGTGTTAAACTCTGCACTGCCTTTTTTTGCAAGTATTGTCTAACAATTAGGCTAATGAAGAAGCACAAAAAATACACAAATGAACACAGAGAACAGACAGGAGGGTGTTTTTATAAAACAGCATGCATGCCTAACTTTGAGCAATAAATCAACCCTGATCCACACAAGATCTGGCTCTGTGGCATTAATCACCCCTCATACAAGAGACGTCACTTATACAGCCTGCCCTTCTCATCCACACATTAACCATAAAATCCAGCATAACACTTCAACTTTCAGGCTGCTACGTGATAGGAAGATTCAGACCACAAGAAATAGACCGAAACGTGAAAAATAAAACATAATATTTGCCCAAATTGGCTTCGGCTTTGAATCACGACAAGATAAAGAACGACATAGCTTTTTTTTTATTTATTTTCACTGACAATGGGACAAACCTGAAGTGGGAGGGAAAAGAGGCGGATTCACCCACTGTAAGAAAAGTAAGACAGAGCCTCTTTAATGGCGAAAAACTCATGAAATCCCCACAACTATAACGCAAGCAGAGAACGAGGAGCAGAAGTAGTTGCAGGAAAGCGTTTGGAGCCCACATTACCTGCCTGCACACAGTGAAGAGAGGAGAGGTAAGTCAACAGAACCGTTACGCGTTGGGCAATGCGTTCACAGCTTTTTCACAGCCTCTAACTTCACTTCTTGTCGGGTACGCAAGCTTCAAAATGCTATTTTTAGTCAGAAGCGGGAGCGTCTCCTTCCTTGGACGATGCTATGTCAAGTTTTAGCACATTGAACTTTGCTGACGCCGTCTGAAAGAAGCCCTCTCGAATTGGAAGAGATTGGCACATCAAAACGGGCCTTTTACTTCTTCTGTTGGTGAAGATTTGTTACTAATACCGTGATTTAAAAAAAAACGCTTTAAAATGTATTAAAATTCACAACTTTCCGGTGAATTATTCCATTTCCTACTGACAAATGAAGATTTTTTGCTGTTTGTCATGTGGTTTATATGAACCTTTCTTTTAGTTTTGAGACGTCGCAGGTTAACGCTTGTTTTTCGTGTACCAGGGAATAAAATTACCCTTTCTATTAAGTGGCCTTTAATTATTTTAGTTTTGACTGAAAAAAATCGATTGCCTGCTAACTTTGTGCAAACCTCCATCTCAGTTAAGTCTGTTCCGCTACCTTTCTGGGGACTCCCCGCTATGCGCGCGCACCCAACCACTCCCTTGGTTGTTTTACGTAAACAGCGTAGCGTAAATCTTTATGATCAGCTTAAAGAAAAACTGCAAACCTCCAAACTAAAAGCAAGTTTAGCCTAAAAAGCACAGCTTTAAAACGAGAGGGTATAACCGATAGACTCTTTAAAATATTAAAGTTGATTTTTAGATGCAAGATTGTTTTTCCATTTTATTATTTTACTTGAAATTTCCTTTTAGTTTGCTTGAGATGTATATTGGCTAGTCATTGACAGCTCATTTACTGGTCTGTTGTATTATAAAAAGGAACAAGTATTTTGATAAGAACTTCTTTGGTAGCTCAGTTGCTCTGTTCTGGAAAAAAAGCCTGATATCTCATTTTTATCTTAATGAGTGTAATCTGAATGTGTACTGGTGTAATTCAAGGAGTCACAAGCAACAAGCTCTGTTCATTCTAATGTGACAACATTTATATCTTTGTGATTGTATTTTATGTGATAAATCACTGAGTTCTGTCAGCAATTGCACTTTATACGTCATTTCTGACGTCTGCAATCATATCCAAGGATTTATCCATTTACTATGTCCGCTTCCTCCGGTCATGGCAACCGTATATATCCTGATGTAACATGTAAGCTGTCTATCACAGTTCTAAAATAGATAGTATATACTTGCAATGAAACCTATGGATAATTGCCAGTGGAAAGCCCATCCTGAGACAGGAACATTAAGCTAACAGCTTACCAGAAGGCCCTGAGTAATGATGATTGTGACTGTAATATGCAATCCCACCCAATTTTTCCCAGCTTTCTGTGGAACTTTTTTAAGCTCCTTTCCAACTTAATGCTTATCTATTCTTAGAACAGTCTGCAGCATATTATTGATCAAGGACGTGCCAGATAGCACTGCTATCTACTGCTTTGCATCTGTCTCTAAACACAGGATGTCCTTGAGGCCTGACAAACATTTGAAAAGATCTTGTCACTATTTTCAAGCAAAACATTTCTAGAAAGAGCATTTCTGAATTCTTAATGTCTCTATTCCTTGTATTTAATAAAAGGGGGTGTAGAGATAAAAGGGGCGTTAAGCAGTCAGGATAAGTTCGGGGTAGCATTGTAATGGCAGGTAACCCCATTTAATTAGTAAAAGTAAGATATGTTGGACTGATGAGTACAAAACGTGCTTCAGCATTCTAAAAGTGCAATACAGCATCACTTTTTCCAAAGCTTAGGAATGATTTGGGAAGTTTTACTGAAAAATTACTCTGAAATGAATATTTTGACTAATTCTGTCAAAAATAATAAGTTAATAAGAGTAACTAATTTATGTAATAAATTATGTTAACATTTTTAACACATTTCACACATGACAAACCTCATTCATTTTTTATGTGCGGCGGGATATAGAGGTGTCTAGAGGCAACATGGAGCACGATGAGTCGACTGCCCCAATAAATGGATTTCAGTATAAAAAACAGTGGAACAATCATTAAACAAGCGTTATGCATGAGCTGCAGGAAGATTTTTTTCTCTCACCAAAGCTGTTCCATGCTGTCGCTAATGGATTTGTTGCTTCAAGTTCAACAAGTGGTTTCTGTTGATACAATGCACTAAAAACAGGCACATTTCAGGCATATTACTACATTCTGACTCATTACTAGTAATTAGTTTGTAAGCTGTGATCAACCCGATTGTAAAATGTAATAACTTGACAGCTTTATATTTAATGTAACAGAATACTGCTGATACAGAGGTAGAAGTAGCTTAAAATCAGGAACCGACTATGAAAGTGAAACGTAATTCTTATGCATGATCTCCGGAGGGCACAAAAAAGTTTATAGCGTTTATTTGTGCATACTTATCTTTTATATGCTTCATATGCTGTCATTTTGGTGATTAAGTTTAGTGACATTTCTACACTGTGAAAGCAGTGCTTTTGCTTCAGGCTGAGCTTGTACTTTGCATTCAAGCACTGAGATGTGCACCTGAGGGATTACACAGCCTCAAGGATGAGTTTTCACTTTCACCATTGGACAAGAAATGTCTTTTTGGGTTCGCCCAAATCCAATAAAACACTTAAAAACAGAATGTAGAGCTGCACTCACGAGCCTTTTCATACACGTTGGACAGAGAGCTCATTTTCTGGTCTTTTGTTCAAAGACTCAACCTGATCTTCTGTCAGTTAGACAACTGTGAGAAAGAGTTTAGACGTAGAGGTGCAGTCAAAGCGACCATTATGTTGGATGTTTAATTTTAATATGAAAAGAGACAAGATGAATGAAATCCTGACACTGACAGGAAAGTTAATCTGTAACTGTTTGTTTTTTAGGGTGAGCTGATGTGTCTAAGTTTAACAAAGTTATGCTGCACTAGTTGTTCTACATTCATTAAAAATTTACTACGGTTTAAAGTCCATGCATGGCCGAATTTCCCCTCTTAAACCATTTGCATCAAGTAAACTGTCATAGTGTAACTAAAATATCAAGTGCACAGACAAAGATGAAGTATGCAGTGTCAACGAAACCTTGCAGTCTGCCGATCAGGTATTGGAAAGAAATCTGCTGGTGCAGAAATTCTCCATTGAGGTGCTTTTGGCATCGTCCCTTAGGAATTATGAAAAGATGTTTCAATTATATCAGTACAACTTAGAAGAAGATCCATACTTTTCTGTTCAGTTTAACTTTTATTCTTTCAGGTACCGTAGTTATAACGTAACAGCTATGTGATATAAAATAGCACAAAAGGCAACGTGAAAGTGCAGTAAGCCTTAAAAATGCTATGTTCAATGGTTTTAAATTTATCTTCAGGTTTGCACAACTTCTGCTTTTCTGCCCAGTGGTCATGTGATAGTTGCTAATGCTAAAGTTTGACACATAAGCGACTCAATTTTCCTTCTGCAAGGATTATCTGGTAGTTACAGGGGCTTTATTATTCAGTAAAAGTCATCTACTGGTTCTTTAAGATGCCAGGAAAGAACGTTTGGTGCGCTTCATTAATGGCCTGTTTTGAATGATCTGATTTTTGCTGTTAGCTTTGATGCTAACAAATGTACTTCCTGGTGTTTTGGATAAGCAACAGGTAAATCAAACCAGGTTGTTAGGAATGGGATTTTCTTTTTAAGGGAAAGAGTCTTTTTCTTTAGACATATTTTGCATATTTATATAAAGTTGCACAGCAAGTGGACACAAAACAGCAAAACATGCAATCTCTCAATACTTTGACCTGCATTGCCCAATGAAACGATACACTTCTTTGGTTAAAGTTGGTTAACACACACATTAATATCATGTTAAATATATAATGTATGTGAAAATATACAACATATTTGTTTGAGCAGGTCTCCATGAGCAGGTATTTTGCTGCTTTCCATAGACATTGTAGTCCGACAGGTATACAAATATTTTTTTTGCTTTAGATTTTCAGCGCTTACTGTGATAATTGCGCAATTTCCTTTAGTTTCAGAAACTGTCTATGTTATGAGTCAGTGCGAAATGGTCCGATTGTGTAAAACCCCCTCTCTAGCACAGATGTTTCAAAGAAGGATATTTTTTTTCCTTTTCATGTAAAGTCCTGTTTATGCGTCTGGTCAACTTACAGGGGATCTTTTAAGGCATGCGTTTAAATGATGCATCATCCACGAAATGAAATTAGTGTGTTAATTAGCTCTGACTGAATTCAGTTTTTATTTATTTATTTGTATTGCATAAGTTGCTGCATTATGAGAACCTTTCCAGAGTTTCTTTTATCTAGATGAGGAAGTGTCAGATATGAGCCTATTTCAGATGTGGTGTGAGTTTAATAATCTCCCATCAGTCATGACTCCTCACAGCTCTCTGTTTCCTTTGCTTCCACTCAGGATATTGTCATGTCTGAGTTTATAGTCATAAATTTATCTAATGGAGAATCGAAGTGGAAATTAGCAAGCAGGCAAACTCTTCCCTTTAATACCATCTTAATTTCCTTCCTCATGATATGAATCCCTTCTCTCTGCTTTATCTGTAGGATGTTATCTCATTTGGGTGAGAAGATATGGGCCGACTGGATTTGGTTTCCCGAAGGCCACGGCTGGGACGAACTAAAGGATTGTGATGGAAAAGTCTTTCCTAAAATTCAAGACCTGTGGGTCTCTTTACCAATCGCTCTGTGCTTCTTACTCATAAGACCCGTCTTTGAGCGGTGAGTCATTGCCAGAAGGGACTTGTCAGTTTTTAGACATTTCTTTTTGATAAATCTAAACTTGTAAGCTGTCCATTATACTCCTCCGCTTTCTAGGACAGTAGCGATTCCTTTGGCTTCTCTGCTGGGAGTAAAAGACAAGCAGCGCCTTTGTGCTCCTTCAAATCCCATCCTGGAGTCCCATTTCTGCAGCACGTCAAAGCATCCCTCCCAGGTAATCGTGCTGCAGACGTTTAAGCTTATAATTGGACCCAATGTGAGAATATTTGTGTTCTGATCTGATTTAGGAAGTTAACAAATAATTTCACGACTCCAACCTTAAACGCAATGCTTCCTCTTCTTTCTTTTTTTTCTCTCGCCCTGCTTTTGTCAATAGAGCCTCATAGAGAGTTTAAGCAAACAGACGGGCCGTTCGGTACGACAGGTGCAGAGGTGGTTCAGGCAGCGGAGGAACCAGGACCGGCCCAGCAAACTGAAAAAGTTCACGGAAGCAAGGTACCTTCTACATCTTAAATTAAACTCTACATGTTTTAGTTTCAACAGGATATGTGATGGATGTGATCGGACTCTGGATCCTTTGTAGTTGTCATGACGTCAAGACGGAGCCCGTATGAGTTGTCAGCATTTCATAGGGCAGATCTTTCAAGCAGCTCTGTGCAACTTAAAACTTTCAGTAATGTAGCCGCATCTTTAGTAAAAGAATAACTATGTTTTATTGAGCTGTCTTGTAAAGCTTTGGTAGAGTCTACTACTGCAGCATGTAAAAGTTTTAATTATACACTTTAGCTGTTACACAGGGCGATGATTATTTTATCACAGCTGTCCCTGCTTTCAACCCAGACACACCCACAAGCATTTCTAAAAAGCTGTTGCAAAACAAGCAGAAAAACGACAACTGCTGCACATAAAACAATAACTCTTAGTAGAATAATTTGTGTTTTTTAGTCTTTTCTCTGCCTACTGGGTTTTTGTGTTTATTTTATCTTATTTTATTGAGTCTCTTATTATCTTTTTTCATTTCTCTTATAATATAATGGGTTTATAATGGTGACCCAACTCCAGATAAGAAGCAGAATATGGATGGATGGATAATGGCCTTACTTGGAGAGTAAATAAAGCTGATTTTACTATAATGTGTAGTTGGTTTTAAAACTCACATAAAACAGCTGAATTACTCCTGTTTTTACTTTCTGCTACCTTTTGATTGAACATTGTTACCACACGAGGGAACATTTGTTAGTTGTGTGAAACGAAGATTAACTGGAATGTTATTCCCTTTTTTTTCTTCCAGCTGGAGATTTACGTTTTACCTTCTTGCTTTCTTTGCTGGCCTGGCAGTCCTTGTTGATGTGAGTAGTTCATCAGAAAATGCTTACATGTGATCCAATAGCAGTTAAAGAAAAAACATATCTTATTTGTTTTACATGCACAATTCCGTTAAATTCACATTTATTTGTGTGGAGCTAATTCATGATTCTCATCTAAAGGTATTTTTAAAGATTTGGTCACATAATATGATTCAATGAAAATAAAATCTCATATCAGTAGTCTCCAATCTGAGGTTCACCAGGTCCATGGCTTCTTAGTATTTGCATGATGGGGGTACTCAAGGCAAATATATTGGGAATACATGAGCACACAGTGGTCCAATTTATAAAAGTTGTGTTTATAAAAATCTAAAAAAGAAGAAAAAGTCATATTGCATCAAACCTTCCCTCCCCCACCCTGATCACACATGGTCTGATGGGAGACAACAAAACCTCCAGCAGAACCAGACTCGGGAAAGGCGGCAGTCTGTCTGGACCTGTTGGGAATGTTAAGCTTACCAAGTATAAGAAATACTGGCTGCATATTTCAGCTGTGGTTTGAAGCTGCATAGATTATTTTTCTTCTTTTCTGTAAACCTCTTGATGTCCAGTTAGAAATGCTGTGAAAACACGTTTGGCTGCTACCAGGAGACTATAAGGAGACCAACACAAAAAAAGTGGGGGGAAACCAGAGTGCTAAATGCAACGCTGAAAGGGGATCAAATCCACTCCCAGTTAGGTTGGAGCACACTTGCAAGTTGGATTTAAATAGAAACTGTGCCCGAACTTGTGACTGGTGTAAGTACAGAAGTTTAACGTGAATTCTACTTAGACGGCTGTATGTAAACATAAGTTAACAGGAAGTTGATTCGGTTAGTTTGGAACCACCAGTGCAGGTCTGCTATGAACTGGAAGCTATAATCAAGCAGGTTTTACTTTGTGTTTTCACTGAGTGCATGGATGGTGGGAATTTGGAGGTCAGAGAAGACACAGATTTAGCTTTGTTTTTTTTCTTACTACAGTAATGAGAGTTATTCATAGGAGAATAAAGTTTACCTGCTGATAAACATGGCCATGTTTTACTGTCTCATCAGAACTGCTGGTTTGCACAAATTCTGCTGAATCATGAAGGATTATTTTCTTTGGAAATCTGCAGTTTAATGTCAAACCAGCAGCTTTGCAAAAGGACAGACTCCAGGATGCACCAGAACATGTTGTTTAATGGATAAACGTGGTTAAAGTTATGCTTTGGGTTTGACCTTAATATGTATTGTCTTTTAAGAGTTGAGTGTTTGTGTGGCAACTGATTTAATTTCAACTCCTTTTGTTAAAATGATAAATATTCAGCCATCATCTCTGTTAAGTGTCCCGCTGTGTACATCGGAGCAAATGTTTCTCTTTAAAACTCAAATTTAGAGTATTTGTTATTAACAATGTGGCTTGAAGTTGCATACTTCCTACATTTGTATGTTTAACTATACTCTCTCCAAAGCTCTTTAAAAACACATATAAAGAATAAAATGTACAGTATTTATTATTTATAAGCTACAGAGAGAGTGGTTCTGTTAAATAACCAAGTCTAACTCTACCTGTAGCCTATTTTAACTTTTATGTGATCACGATGGATGACATTCATGCCTATGGTGACAAATGTGTGACAAACGCCTGGAAAACGAAAGAAAATGTCTGTCGTATTCACGGTGGACACCTTGCTTATTGTCACATGTGCCTTATTTTTAAACTTTTTTTGTTTATATCTACCTTTCTACCCTCAGAAACCGTGGTTCTATGATGTGACGCAGGTGTGGGAAGACTTTCCAAAAATGGTAACTCATTTCTTTTTGGAACTTGAGATGTTGGTATTGATAAGAACTGTGACAACAAGAAGATTAAATTTTATTCATCATTGCGATTTATTGGCAATGCAATGATGCTTATAGGTGTTAAGTTGTGTCTTTGTAGTAAATAGTGGGTAAAACACCCTTTCTACTTCTATTCCAGCCACTTCTGCCCTCACAGTACTGGTACTACAATATCGAGCTTGGCTTCTACGTGTCTTTGGCTGTTAGTGTAGCATCAGATGTCAAACGTAAGGTAAGTGAAACCGCACTGTTCCTAAGCTCTGTTGGCTTTTTACTCTATCGAAACCCGCCCAGTAGATTTCCATTGAGAGATCACTCTCAGGGGAGCATGAGATGATATAAACGATCTGTTGTGCTGGTGTTATATTTTGAGGTTTGGGTATTGATTTCCCCATTAACTTCTGACTTGATGCATTGAGCGGCGCTGTTGGCTTTCACGATGCCATTAAAGGAGATGTTCGGTTCAACCCATGCCCTCCAGCTGGGGCTAATGCGGAAACTTCCAGATGTTGTTGAAAATGTTCCAAAAAGGGACAGAGTTTCAATCCAGTCAGCAAACAGAGAGGTCACCATGGCAATGCTGGTTTAATGACTTCTGTTTACAAATGCAAGCGGCTTATCTTTTAAACCCAAAGAGGAGATTTGTGTTTTTTTTTTTTTTTTTTTTTTTTTTTCTGGAGCATAGCCACCATGATGAGATTGTCTAGTTTTTTTTTATTATATATATATAACTTATTGATCTTTTTCCACTTAAATATGTTTACATTGAGTTTATTTAAACACACTGAAGCTTTGCTGTCTGCTTCACAGAGAGAGTAAATCATTTGTAAAGCCTGAATCGTGGGATGCTGATTGGTGACCAATCTTAACAGCTTGATCAATAAGTGACCAAGCACTGTTCCTTTTTTTTCCAACATCATCTTATGTGTATGTAGGATTTCAAAGAGCAGATCATCCACCATGTGGCCACCATCGTCCTCATCAAATTCTCCTGGATGGTCAACTACATCCGAGCTGGGACTTTGACTTTGCTGTTGCATGATGCCTCTGACTATCTAATGGAGGTATGATGCAAGTGTCAGTGGAAAGTACATAAGCTGTACTGAAGTACTTAGACTTTACTTCAATCTCTTTTTTAAAAAAAAAAGTACATTCATCTTGACAGTTTTAGCCTGTTCTATTATATTCAACAATAATTTTACACACAATTTTCAAAACAAAACATCTGAAGAACTAAAATAATTACAAATATGACGTAAATGATTAGGCTGTTAATCTATGCTTGGTATTTCTGAGTAGATTTAATGTATTGTGGGGAGAACTTGCATCCTCACAGAGTTCATTGTCTGCCCTCTAGAGGTAAAAAGTCAAGAATTTAAGACTAATGTTTTATTTTTTCCTTCTTTCAAATCTAGTCAGCCAAAATATTCAACTACGCAGGCTGGAAAAGAACATGCAACTTCATCTTTGTGGCATTCGCTACGGTTTTCATCATCACCCGCCTTGTAATCTTCCCCTTCTGGTAAAAAGGATGTTGCATCAAATGTTTTGTAACTGAATATGTCACAAATATTAATTCTGTTTAAGAAGACATGAGCATTGGTTAAAGAACAAATTTTTTATTCAGCTATTCTTGTTTTGTTAGCAATTTTAGTTCATTATTGAGCATAAAATGTTTCTTATGTAGTGTGAAAACATGTTTCAGTGCATGATAAAAGAGGTGCACGTTTACACGTTTGTGTAAAAATGTTGTAAATTTATCAAAAAACACTGAAAACTTTAACATACACTTTCATTCGTTAACAAGTTTTTTTATTTCATCATAATCTCTGAAATCACTGCTGACCAACATAATATCCAATACAGTGATTTTCATATATATCATTATTTACTCATTGTGTGATGCCAAAATGGCTGCTAGATGGTACAAGTACATAAAGACTCTTGCAAAACAAAAACATTTGATATCTTTATAAATATTTACAAAAATAATTCTCAACAGAAAGCTGTTCACTTCGCTCCAGTCACTTAGAAAAAAATCTGAAATACCCCAAAACATTTGACCTGGTTGCTGTAAAGAAGTCTGTTTTAGTCATTTCAATGCAACTGGTGTTGGGTTCCTTGTTCTTTGCATAACACTCCTCCCTGTGTCACAATAGCAGCTCTTCAGAGGAGGCCAGTTTATTCAGAAGCATCAATTACATGATGGTTTGTTACTAACATTTTAAATTATAGTTGCTGTATGAAAATCATAAAGCATGAACAGTCATATTTTATTGTTAAGACCTCAAAAGGGGGGGGGAAAAAAGCCTTTTGCATCTTCCCCCCCCCCCCCCCCCCTGTAAACACAACAACCCCATTGTCAGAGCTCCTCTCAATGGGCTGTTGACGGTGACTGTAGGTGGCTCTGACTGGACTCTTTGTTCTGCCTGTTGTCTTGTCCAGGATCATACATACAACAGCGATCTACCCACTGACAAAGTACAGCCCCTTCCCCGGCTTCTACTTCTTCAACGGCCTGATGTTTGTGCTGCAATTGCTGCACATCTTCTGGGCGGGGCTCATCTTGCGCATGGTCGTCAAATTCCTGCCAGGCAACGTAAGACACATTCTTTTCACACATCCAGTGACATGTAACACCAGCAGCCTCAGACATGAAGCATTTCATGCCTTTTGTCATGCGACAGGACATCGTGGAGGATGAGCGGAGCGATAAGGAGGAGACGGAGTCTGACTATGAAGAGGAAGATCGCATGTGCATTGAAAAGTCAAAAAATGGCCATGTGCGTAACGGTCACGTGCTCCTAAACAACAACCACAATAAGATGGACTGATGAGGTGTATGAGGGGCGATGATGAGCCCTCGTCTGGAAGCCAAAGAATGTGAGCGTGGTGCGTTGAAAGGGCCGGCTTGCAGCACGGACTCGGATATACAAAGCAAATCTTCCATTTAGGAAGTCTTGTTAGTGAAACAGGGTTGTTTTTAATTTTCTGTGGATCACACTATGTTAAATAAGAGAAGAGGATCTGCTGAAAAGCTGCTTTATCTCTTTATTCACACCTGCAGCTTTTTTCTTTTTTGCTTTCTGCTCAGAATTTGAGCTGTCGACCAAGCTGTCACATGACCTCCATGCTTGTAACTTTTTTTAATACAGGAAGTGTTTTCAGGAAATTCTGCAACTAAGATTAGTTGACTACCCCCCCCACCCCGCAACCTGTAGCACTCTTATGTATCAAGTACTTTAAATGTGGACTGATTTTTGCCTTGCATAACCCTGATGTCAGTGTCAGTGACATCATAATGAGGACTAGGGTGAACTTTCTGTGGACCATTAATCTGTTACCTAATGTCCAGAGTTTCTTTCTGTCATCACAGCTGCCATTTTTGTTACTTTGGTTCTTGCCAATGGAGCGATGCACTTAACCGTGAGGTGTAAAACAGAATATCTGGTGATAATAATTTTTAACAGCATGAGAGATGGTGCTACACCTGCACGTGCACTGAAATGTGCCTTTGTGGAAGTTTGTCTTAAAACTATTCTGGGGAGAAAAAAAATCATTTTAAATGTTTAATATCTTTTATTTGTATAAATTTTATTTTGCTTTGTTTTGATGATTTCCACTCTAGTTCATGTTTATAATTTGGGAGCAATTTGAGTATTAACCAAACCAGTAAGTAATTATTTCTTTGTGGACTGGAAGCATCAGTGGTGTTTTCAAAATGACTCTAGATTGATGTTTATTCTTATTAATTCCTTCTTTGGCAGTGTTTTGTTAGTTTTTGTCATATTTTTTGTTAAATCATTTAAAAAAAAAACTTCAGTAAGGAGGTAAAGATTAAAATGCCAAAGCATAGTTTACATTATTTTATCTTGTCATTTTCAAGTGCCTTCATCATTTCAAATATGGTTGAAAAAAAGCCTGTTGTGTTGTTTGTGTTCCAACTTTTACAGTGATGTCCCCAAAAGCCTCTTGATCAATCCCCACAGCTCTGAACTTTGCTTCTGCTGATGGTTTTTATCCTGCATCGTGTGTCGCTGAGCTGTAACATTTAGACTGTAATGATAAAGATCATTGTGGAAAACTCTCTCTCTGTTTCTTCTTTATTCTCAGAATTTGAATCTGAAATATGTGTGATCTCAGTGTAAAGGTTTTATTTTTTAATACAAGAAAATTATCCAGATTAAATGATAAATGGCTCAAAGCTTTTACACAAGCCTGTTAATATTTAGATTATTCATCAATATTTTCATTTAATAGACAGGATACCTTTTTATATTAAAACTGATCACTGTTTTTGTTTGTTTTAGAACTTCTCATTAGTTGCAGTCTACAAACGGACATCCTCAGGGACAAACTAAATAATCTGATAAAATTATGTATCGAGTCATCTTTGAATAGTTGTAACATCTGTCCTTTTCATTGATAAGTTAATATCTAGTGCTAACAGCAGGAAATTGCCATCTGATAAGTTTGAAGCATTGTGTTTTTTTGTTTGTTTTAAAGCATATTTTTAGTTTTGTTGATCAAACATATTGCCCACAAATTTTCCATAAATATCTAGTTCTTGCTGAACAATAACTATTTTAAGTTAAAGGATCATTTAAACTGACCTTTATTTGTTATAGGCTTCAGAAATACTTTGACATTTGCCCAGAACATGTATTTTTATTTGTGCCATAAAGCCAAAACAATGATTTGACAGTTTTTGCCCTTTTTTACTGCAATTTTTTTAACCCTGTTTTTTTCTAATTCTTTAGTTTAATTTTTTCCCTTTAACTTCTTGCATGTATTCAACAACCTTTCTTATTGATGTTTTGGACACGATAACCCATCAGTTACATCAACAGTCCTTCCTGCATAGAGAACAAAACATGGCAATGCCCCAAAAATCTTGGTAAAATGGAATAAATGCAGACAGGTGTGACAAGCTCCCATCAATCACTGATGTTTCAGAGTAAACCATGGCACTGTGGAGCATGCACATTTTTTCATGCTAATGAAGGAAATTATACATTTCTGAGATTATTAATGCTAAGGCGGATCTATCTCAATCTATCCATCTATCCATCCCTCCATACACACATACTCCTGCTTGATGTGTATCAAGAGCCTTTTTGAGGCTTGGCTATCCAAAAGGAAAAAGGAAAAAAAAACTCTTCTGCTCTCCATCTACACTCCCTTACAGTATTTTGGCTACAGCCTAAAAGCCCTTCTTGACTAATTGCATACAGACTGGGATCACTTTACAATCCTGTACTGCACCTTAGCCTCTGCACTGGTCCTGTCACTGGTAGCCTCACTGTAACTATTACCATTTTAAAGCAGCAGGGTCAATTTCAACCCGACTCCTGCATCTGGCTCTGGCTCTGTAATTTAATTGCCAATGCATCTCCCGTTTCTTCTTTCTACGCCCCCTTCTGTGTCCAGTCTTACTCATCCTTCGTAAATCTTTGTGCATCTCATTGATCAAAAACTTCCTCTTTCCATCCTCTGGTGCTGTTCCATCCCTGTGAAACAAACAACCTCAGTGCCGCCCAAGGTGCCTGAGTTGAGGTGGTGTGAAGTCTAATTGGTGGTGCTGATGAAGGTCCCTTTGACAGGAGAACAAAAGCAGAGGGGTGTTTGATTCACTTGTGAACCGTGTAGGCCGTTATTCAATTCCTGCTAAAGTATTAATAAAGGCTTAACGTGCCAGAGGGAGGTTGCAAGGTGCAACTGCACGCTTGTGTATCTTGCATGTGTATGCATGTGTCAGCGTAGGACTGCTCATTTTTCGTGCTATACTGAAAGGGGAGGACAGTTAAGGCTTTGGAAACTGATGACAGTCTTAGGTAACTCATTTAATAAGGAAGACTGTGGGGACCCATGAGTGATGCTTTGAGAGTTTTCAAAGGTTTGGGCAGGTGGTGGAAAGGCTCTGCAACAGAAAAACCTGGTCACTGATTAAAGGACTAGGCAGATGGTAAGTAAACATGCCTTTGAATATTAACTCTTTCAACTGACAGTAACACAGACTTGATGGTTTTACTTTTAAAGATATGAAAACATGTTTTTTTTCTAAAGTTTGAGCCATTATTGCCTGTTTTTGCTTTTATATGAAAAGCTACGAAGAGATTAAAAATATGCTATTATTTCAAACTCACAACATTTTTTTTTACTTTGATATCTTTATATATATATATATA
>JBAMHX010000019.1:17278330-17292757 GCA_037177515.1 Pseudomugil tenellus
CACACACTAAAACACACACAATGTGTATGTAACTGAAGACATGTTCACATAAAGAGAGACAAGGAATCGACATAAAAGTTGAGTCCGTTTTTTAAATGACGCATTTCAGTGTCGCATTTTTTAATCTTCGCAAATGAAGGCGTTTGACTTAAGTTTATTCATGACTTGTAAATAAAAGAGACCGCTAACTAGCTGGTTATAGATGTACACACGGGACTACTACGTCTCAGCACCGGGAGGCGTTCCACGCTAGTTTAAACCAGAACTTGCTGTACTGGGAAGAGGGGAGGAAAAACGAATCGGCTACGTGTGTTAGCAACTGAGCTTTGAACATCGATTAAATAAGAAATTGGTTAAACGTACAACGCCACCACGGATTTTTTATGGGACAAACGCACAGGCCTCGCTGCTAAGACGGTTAGAGAATATTTCGAACTGTTTGACCATCTTACATTAGTTAGACAGCAGTTAGCTCAACAGCTAGCATCGGTTTCTGTTTAGCTGGTAAACGTAGCTAAGCTAAGATGGCGGTCAAATTATTTACATTAGCACGGAATGCTAACTGCTAGTTCGTTGGTCAGTAAAATATTACTCTTTCTAAAACTCATTTTATGTGGCTACACTCGTTGGAGTGTTTAAATGTCTAATTTAGTGTTAAAGTAAGTGCACTAAATGCTGTTTTTATTAATGTTTATGCTAATGTTCGTCTCAACAGGACGAGTAAACGATGAATCGTTAGCTGTGGTTATTTAGAGATCTGCAGTCATGTTATTTATTTATTTTGGTTAAATGTGCATGTAATGACGCATTGCTGGAACATTATTTAAAATAACAAAGCTAGCTTATTGTGTACATCTGTTTAAAGCGCTGTTGCAGCACCGTTGTGAATCTAGTAGGAGGTTTACGTAGTTCAGTGAAATCATGCAACAGGATTATAAACATACATCTCTACTGCCTGTCCACATATTTGCTACTTGCTGCAACCTGCCGCTTTTACTGCAGCTACGTTTTGCATAAATGACTATATCCATTTTTTTGGCACAAGTAGTTGGACTGATGTGTGGTTTTATGTCTGGATATGTTAAAAATGGGCAAACTGCATGTTGCATATCCGATACAATCATCATCCTTAACCTTTTTTTGTTAAAAGAAGATAGATAGAAGGGTAGCATAAATGTTAAGAGATGTTAGCTGACTGCTTGCAGTTTAGTTAATTTTGATTACAGCGGATCCTTATACTTCTATAAGAGAAAACCTTTGTAAATAAAAACTGTTCACTGTACTTATGTGTTTATTCACTTTAAATTCTCTCATTAATTTAAGTTAAGACTTAAGTAAGTATGAATTTTATAAAATAAAAATGTTTTGTCATTCACACAACCCATTAGATGCCTCACACCAGACGGTACTCGTCTTCGGAAAGAGACAGCCGCAGCAGCTACCATGACCGTTACAGAGACAGGGGGCGAAGACATCGGCACAGAAGATCACCTACCAACTCTTCTAGTAGTGACAGAGAGAGAGACCGTGACAGAAGAGGATGGGGCCACAGACAGGAAGGAAGCTATGTACGCTCAAGGAGGTATGTCTGCATGTGTTATCAGCTAATAAGAGGAACTTTGATTAACTTGATTGTCTTTATTGAGATTACAGTATTCACCCTTTTCTCCTTCTTCAGTCGCAGCTATGACAATCGCTCAACGGAACATCGACCATTTGATCGAAGATACTGCGAGGGATACAGGCGGTTGGATCAGAACCAAGACCGGGACAGGGAGCCACATGGAGCAGCTGAAAGCTATTTTCCACGAGACTTCTCCCCAAACATGTATGACTACCGACGTGGCCGCGAGAGAGAACGAGAACGGGATGAATCATATCGGCGGAAAGGCAGCAGGCGTAAGCACAAACGAAGGCGGCGTAGAACCAGGTCCTATAGCCCATCCTCCTCGGTGAGTACAACCAGGCCCGAGATTGTGTTCTAACTCTCCTCATCCTCTCTTTCCGACTCTTGTTTCTTTCACTCAGCTCTTCCTATCTTTCTTTAACCGTTTCTTGTTTACAGCCCCTGGAGTTGGTAAGTAATGCATTCTTTATGATTTGTTTTGTTATTCTTTTTATTTAATTGGATTTGTTGAATTTGGAGAATATGTTTGGAAGAACATTTTCATTTTATTCTATTTTTATTAGTATAACATTTAAAAATGACACAGTTGAGATTTTCTTTTTCCTATACATACTTTTTTTCTGTTTTATTTTGGAAAACATAGAAAAATAAAACATTCATGTGTCTTGCCACTTTATTATTTGGATAAAGATGACGTGAAAAAGTGGAAATGTTCTACCAAATACCCTGCAAAGATTTTTATTTAAGTTGAATTAGATTTTTTTTCTTGATATTAGCTTTATTAAGAGAACAGATTTATATCTGGTTTTTTATGTGGAGTGTGTTTAACCACACTTTTTTCAAGTATGATAAATTAAGTGAGGGGGTGAGACTGATGTAGTGTAAATGTGGGATTATCTTTAAATATTTCCTGCTTGAACAAATCTGATCCAGTCATTTTACCTTCCATCTTTTTTTTCTTATTTGAAATGTCAGCCTAAAAAGTTTTAATTTAGTTTGTCTTTTTTTGGGGTTGATGAATGGATATCCCAGTTGCTTCCTTGTTTGTAAGCAGCTGTGGTAAAAAGGTAGAGGGGGGGGAAGCAGAGGACAACATGTGATCTTTGACTTGTTCCCTTGCACTATATCCCTATCGTTATATATTTCCTTCACGTGGTGTCATGCGTGAATCGCCCCATGACCACGAAACCCACCTACAACCACAACTACATCTACTACCAACACCACCCTCCTCCTCCCTCCTCATCTACCTGTGCCGCCTGATGCCATGGCTGCCACTGAAACCCCTGTCCCCTTCGGTCGTGTTGTGACCTGCTGATGGCGGTTTGGGTGTGAAAACAGCGGAGCGACAGTCGGACGCGAGCACTGAGTGTGAGGGACGACGAGGAAGGGCACCTGATCTGTCGGAGTGGGGACGTCCTGCAAGAGAGATGTACTCACTGCCACTACTCTATCGTAACCCTTCTCCACATGAGTATTACAGCATAGAGCATTTTTATGACATGGGAGTGCCCTATGATGATGATGATGATGATGCTGCCTTGCTAGAATGCTCTTCGCTCTAGCTGAAGTAGCAGGGTGGATTGCAAGAATGTTGAAGAATTGGACAGGGAAAATAGATACAATCTGCTTTTTGTTTTAGGCTTTTAAGCTGTGGAGCATTTCTGTTTCACAGGTTACTTGACTTCCCTAAATGTAGAATCCCATTTGTAGCTGTTTTCTCTTTCTGTTTCACTTTAGCTTAACGCTCAGTTACATAAGTCTATAGCTTAAGCTAGTCACTTTTTACTTCAGTGCTTTGGAGATTTTAATAGCTCACATGCACATTGATTATGCAGTCAGTTTCATCAAGATTACTACAACAAGCGGACACAATCACTTGATTTAGTTTTGTAATGCAATGCAACACTAATTAGTTTGTTTTCATTTATTCATACTATCCATATATTCTTTTCTGTCAAGGCAGCAACAAATAAAAAAAAAGCTTTGATTTTTTTTTTTTAATGGCTGCCATTTGTTCATTAAAGGGAGTGCTTTATAGTTGCCCCCTTGTTTGCATCGTAGTGTTGCGCTCTTACTTATCATAGACTCAGATGTTCTCAGCCTGCCAGATTAAATAGGCAGCTTTTTGAAAAGCGGATGGGCGCTAGAACTGATTCGCCTGTCTACACTTTTGCATAATGTAGTTCTGCTTGAGTCCATGTCTCTAATGCTACCCTCTTCTTTCTTTCTCCACTCTCCCTCTCTTCCTTTTTCTCTCTTGTGTTGTAATGCAGATGAGATTGTCAACACGTTGGGTGAAGGAACCTTTGGGAGGGTGATGCAGTGCATTGACCATCGCAGGTGTGTATCAGCCTCTCAGATATTCTGGACTAACTTACTGAGACAGTATGTTTTCATTGCTGCATGCCTGTTTAGTTGAATGTCATTGTAAACGTTGAATAAATTAAACCTTTTATTTTTATTTTTTTATTTTAATGTTGATACAGGTTGCTATTATACCTCGGTTTTCTACTTTGTATATTTCATATTGTTTATAAGGTTATAAATAAAAACCATATACGACCAATCTTTTTATTTTTTATATATATTTTTGCCTCCTGCCGAAAGGGTTCAGTTTACTTCAGGAGCAAGCTCTGTCATATTTTAGCTTTGAGTCTCTGGGTCTCCATGAAAGCGAGGGCTATTTGTGACTCGGGCCTCATGGAAGATTTACTATCTTGGGGCAGGCCTAGAAATATACATAATATAACATATACATAACTTTATTTCCATTGCTCATTCCTTCGTAGATGGATAGAAACTGCTGGCTATTTGGCAAATTATTACTTTTTTTTCCAACATCAGATATATTGTTTTCCATCAATTACATAGATTTTGGGAGATCTACATCTTTTTGTTTTTATTTGGTAGGGATAAAACTGCTTGTTGGTGGAAAATATTTGTAATTCTACTATTATATATGTATGTATGTCAACTGAAAGGATGTTATATTATGTGGTTGTTAAACCTGTATGACCTCGCAGGAAGATTGAACACACTGCTGTCTTTTGTTATCTGCTTGGTCAGGAAGTAATGTGTGATACCTCTTTAACTATTATTATATGTCTGAACACATTTATTATTATTTTAACTTTAGAATAAAATGTTGGATTTAATTGACTGTAATAGATATTTATAAGAAAAATGCTACTTGAAGTTAAGTTAATCTTATTTATTAAAAGATGTACTGCCTTATCTCTCTTCAATTCTGTGATCACATAAACATCCTCGGACAAGCTTTTATGATCTAACAGCATGAAATAATTCAGATCAAACAAATACTATCATAGAATTTACTATACAAGAAGAAACATGTGGTGTCTCAACAAAATATGAAGTGAAATACATTTGTACAGCTTCCCATATATCTAATGGCTTTTATAATTGGTACCTTGTTGTTATTGTAGTCTTATTTATTTTCATAATTATGTTAAAAGTTTTGTTTGTTGTCCAAATGCTCTTTTACAGAGGAGGAGCTCGTGTTGCTCTGAAAATTATCAAGAACGTAGAGAAATACAAGGAAGCAGCTCGCCTGGAAATCAATGTATTGGAGAAGATCAATGAAAAGGACCCTGATAACAAATAGTGAGTTCTTACTATTTTAGTGCCGGAGTTCAATGATCTTTAGGGCAATGTTAACTGATAAAAATAAACTAAAACACTTGGAGTGTTGAAATTAAATAGGGTAAACTTAACTAGCTTTGTTTCCATTATTACATTCTTTTTTAATACAGTAAATAATTAAAAAATAAATTTTATCCCAGTGTTTTTATTAGTTACTTTAAAACTATGTTGGTTGTGTTAGTTGGTCTAACATTGTGGAATCTCCTACGTTGTGTTTTTCTTTCAGTTTGTGTGTACAGATGTATGACTGGTTTGACTATCATGGACATATGTGCATCTCCTTTGAGCTGCTCGCTCTGAGCACCTTTGACTTTCTGAAGGAAAACAACTATCTGCCCTATTCGATTGGTCAAGTCAGACACATGGCCTATCAAATCTGCCTTGCTGTGAAGTGTAAGTCATTTTTATTTCGTGAGACATTTACAAATAACATGACTGGTAGAGAGACCATTTTTACTTATATTTTTTGTTTTTTTAACTTAATTACTTATAATATATATATATATATATATGTTCTGAATCTGAAGTTATGCAGTTCAGTCTAGTTTCTGGTAAACTGCCTCTAACCAACCACAGGAGGGCATCAGAGTAAAATGGTTTGCTACTGGCAGCTTCTTGTTGGTATCCAAACAAGAAGCTATGTTTTTAAGTCTGTCCACTTTCTTCTGCTTGTGATTTTTGTAAATCTATTGCTTTTAAAAGCTTTTCCAAATGTTTTAAGTTTGTTTACGAAATTATTGTTTGCATAAGCATTTGTAAGTAAATGCATTGCCATTTGTGAAAAACTAAAGTAGATTTTTCCTTTCTGTAGTTCTCCATGATAGTAAGCTGACACACACCGATCTAAAGCCAGAAAACATCCTATTTGTCAACTCGGATTTCACAATGTCATACAATGTAGAGAAGGTAAGAAACAGAAGTGTAAATACTTTTCATGAGTTAAAAAAAAACTTTTCATGAGTATCTGGATAGCAAGTTGTGACAAATTTCACGTTTTGCTCTGTCTGTTGGCTCTTTACTTAACATGTGCCTTATCTTCACATTGTGTGAAAATCTTGGCTTTTTGTGAACACACATAAAATATCCATTGCACTGAAATTGTACCTTTTTTACTTTGCAGCTTCTACTAAAAGAATTCATTAGACAAGTTATACTTTATTGTCTTGCAGAAACGAGAAGAACGGACTGTTAAGAGCACAGCCGTGCGAGTGGTGGACTTTGGCAGTGCCACTTTTGACCATGAACACCACAGCACTATTGTATCCACACGGCATTACCGTGCCCCTGAAGTGATACTAGGTAAGATGAGTGTATGGATTTCTCTGCTAATTGAAGGTCCGGATATTTAAATAAGTGTTAAAATGCAGGTCCTGTTTCAGCAGTCACAACTGAGTAGTTCTTGCTTCTCTCTGTAGGTTGCCCTAGGGCTGGGCGATTTAATCGATTTTAGTTTGAATTTTTTGTTTATTAAGATTTATTTTTCTGAAAATCCAGATATTTTTTTTTTTATTTTTTTTTTTTTTGCCTTCCCAGCACCTTTTGGGCCTTCTTACATCATAGTAACGTCAGCGTACTCCTGCTGATTTCCCACAAATCCGCATAAACACATTAACATGGCATCTAGCTAAGAGGAGTTTGCTCCTAAAAAAGGCCAGTTTCCATTACATTTTGGAACTAGTTTGGTTTTGCAAACAATGATTTGGGCCAATAAATGTGTCATTGCAAAATCTGTTTAAGGACTGTTGCTACCAGTGGTTGGAGCACCACAGATTTATTTCAACACTTGAAACAGAGGCACCCAGCGGAGTGGGAGGATTTGTGCAGTTTATGACATGCTCAAAACAGCAACAGCCTAGAAAACCCCACCATGAAATTATTTTCACTCTGTCCCCTAAGAGAGGACGGCGCGATGGAAAGCCATCATGGATGTGGTCTAAAACTAAAATAAACATTTTTGTCCTTTGTAATTTTTTTTCAACAGAAGGGGAAAAATCCATTTTAAATCGGAAATTGGATTTAGTTTGAAAAAATCTTTGAATTTTACTTTTAGGCCATATTGCCTAGCTGTAGTTAAGTTTCAGTAGAAACTGGCTTCCCAAAAGGACGATGTACAATCACCATCCTGAGTTATGTTCAGAAATTAAAGCAATATATATCTCATCTAGTGAATACATTTTACTTTGCTAAATTGCTGTGTAAAACTTCAGCGTTTGGGAAGAAGTGATTTATTTTCCACATTAGACATATTTCATAAGATGCTTTCTTGTAATTGGTTACATGTTTTGTCCTTTAGAACTTGGCTGGAGTCACCCCTGTGATGTGTGGAGTATTGGCTGTATACTGTTTGAGTACTACTTAGGCTTCACTCTGTTTCAGGTATATTTCTAATAAATGATTAATTTATGTATTTATTTATCTCTTTACTAATAATATGTTTCTGTTTATTACTATTTCACTCTGTAACCACTGATTTATTATGCATAACTAATTACAAATGTACTATTTTAGGTTAATTGTTTATAACGTGAGCTCAGCTATATCCCATATGCAGCAGTGCATAACTTTTCCCATAAAAACCCAGTTTTCTTTTATCCTACAGACCCATGACAACAGGGAGCATTTGGCCATGATGGAAAGAATCCTGGGACCAGTGCCCTCCAGGATGATTCGAAAGACTAGGTAGTACAGCACTGTTAAAATATATTTGAGTGACTTCATATATTGTTTGCCACAACCATATGTCTTCTTCAACTCTTAGAAAACAGAAGTATTTCTATCGAGGCCGCCTGGATTGGGATGAAAGCTCCTCTGCAGGAAAATATGTCAGAGAAAACTGCAAGCCCTTACGGGTGAGAGGAGAGGGCAAGGACTGGGAGAGAAAGATTTTAATGCTGAGAAGGACCAAAAATTGAAAATGCAGCATTTTTACTGAATCCTTAGTTTAGTTCTTTCCTTTATGAGAAAATTATATTATCTATCTATTTGTATTTCTCCACTGTGTTAAGTTCCTCACTCCTTACGTCTTGTCCCCTTTCTGTTTTTCCATCAGCGATATCTGCTGTCAGAAGCAGAGGAACACCACCAGCTATTTGACCTTATTGAAAGCATGTTGGAGTATGAGCCCTCCAAAAGGTTGGCGCTGGCCGATTCTCTCAAACATCCTTTCTTCGAGAGCGGAGGGCTTGGGGAGGCATCAGGCAGCAAGAGCTGGGAGGGTAACCGGGACATCAGCCGGTGACCCACAGTCCTGCAAAAACTGAATGATAGAGGAGATCAAATCTTTTCCATGTGGAGCAGCTCAACTATTAAATAACTGGGACTTGAGAGGTTTTCTGTCGCTCGTCTTTAAAGTATTGGCACCTTGACCTCCTTCTCTTCTATCCTCCAAAACCCACCTGTGCAGCCACAAGAGGCATGCTTTTTCAACAGACCAAAATAACCCACAAATGTGGTGAGAAGAGTCATGATTTTTTCCCCCTGATGGTCTCATTCTCATTAAAAGCTGAAAGTCTTAAATGGAAAGTTGTTCATACCTAGAGTAGCCCTCTATGCAGCTATTGTCTTCCTTCACTCTTCTTAACACTTTTCCTCCTTTCCGTCCCAATTGTCTGTTATTTTCATCAGCATGTGATGAAAACCATACCCCTCTCTATGGAAACACGCACTACTGCGTTCAGTTATCAGAAAAGGGGAGAAGAAATGTCTTCCAATGCTGAAGTGAGGCGCTTTATATGCAGTGCAAGTTCTCACACACATGCTTTTAATTATGAGGAAATGTCAGGTATTCTCTAATAGGGTCAAGTACTTCAACTTGGAATACCTCATTACTGTGCGAAGTGTAAGCACCTCCATTGGAGAAAACAAAGTATAACATTATTGCTAATGTTGTGTGGAACTTGCATTGCATATAGTTTTCTTTTATGTATAAAGGAAATGTCTCCTTCGTGAAGACTGACTCTTAATTTTGCGGTGGGTGGGTCGCTCTTATTGCCACTGAGATGATGTGATAAACACACACAGGCTTCTCAGTAGCCTGACTTATCGATGAATATATGTTTGTTATGTTATGCAATGTTTTCTAAGTGTGTGTGTGTACGTGTGTGTGTGTACGCGTGCGGGTATGGTTGTGAATGAAGTGATTGACAAGTTCATGTTTCGTTCATCAGTTGAGTTGAACATTAGTTATGGGATCCTTCTCATATGTTTTCTTTTTTTTTTTTTAACCCAAACAGCCTTTTCCATGTTTGACATCATTAGTCCTGACAGCTCCACATGGAGATTAAGCACACAGCTCCTTTTGATAGTATTTATTTTGATTTTCAATAGGTCATAGTCTCCACTCCCCACCTGTACATTACTTTTTTTTTTTTTGTATGAAATGAAAGCGTATAAAAATGTATATATGTATTATTGTGTAGAATTAAAGTCATCTTGCCAAAGGCTAATAGTGCTCTCAGTAGCATTTTTGGGCCTTTGGTAGTTAAATATAAATGTTCAGTCTTTAAATACTATCGCCGTGTCTTGAGTCCATGTCTTACCTAACAGCCTTATACCTCTGTTAGGTCATTTGAATGTCTGAGATACTTGAGTAGACACAAGACAGGCTGACTAGTAAAATCTCTTGCTATTACAATGTAAATACAAATACTAATCCACAGAAGTGACTTTTTAACCTGAGCTCTTTAGGCAGGTGCTTATACAGATGCAACCATGCAAAGAAACTAATCTCTTATTCCATTCGCTCCATAAAACTAAGAGCAGATGTCCCTTGTTTCAGAAAGGAAGCAATGTGGATGATCTGCTTCAACAGGTGTCCAGAAGCACAGTCATGCAGGCCTTCCCCATCTGTTTGTACTGATCCAGTCTAGCGCTACTTGATTGACCCCTCTTGCTGTCCCCATTCTTTCCCGCTTAGCTCTGCCCCCACACTGGGCTATTTATACAGTTTGTAAAATTAGGATCCTGCTGGACTACACAGGTTTGTACTAAAAATATAGAACCTGTGTTGTTTACTAGAACATTTTCTTGCCTTATATTTGGGACATGAGGTGTCAAGTTGACGAATCAGTTTCATTGGCTGAGTGGGTCACTGGGTTCACTTAGGTTGTAATGGGACCTTGTGTCCATACGTTAAAAGGATGTATTGTTAAAAAAAAAGCCAGCTGAAGAATTCATCAATTATTTTAGAAAATTACCATTGCTTAAATAGAGTTAAAATGAGTAATGTTTTGTTTACCAGTGTGATCTGAAGCTTCCAAGCAGAACTTATTGAGAATGTTCTCTGTGAATTTGTGAATGAGTCATTGAACTCTAATTAATGTCTCCAGTCAATGAAAATGGGGAAAACAAATCCTATCTGCGTCATCAAAGCGTCGCCCTGCACCTTGCGTTGTTTCCACACACCCATCTGTTTACCTTCCTTTGACACTGGACAAATATTGTCACCTACCTATAGTGGAGTTTTTATAGTAGCGTTGCTTGAAATGAAAGTACAGCCTTTAAAACTAAAGCCACACGATGCTAAATCCTCATGAGCGAACATTTAATAGTTATTTTACTGACCAAATGTAAACATGCAAATCACTACTAGTTCCAAATTGCTTTGGACTGTTGTTAATGGGATGAACAACTTAAGTGTCCTTAGCTAATCCTGTTTGAAATACAGCAAGGTCATTGGTTAAATCCCGATAAGAGCAGGGGGCAACAGAGCAGAGGTGCATAGAGCTACACAACCAGGGCTGGGAGTGGTGCAGTGCTTTTAAAGATTTAACAAATGACTCCAAGCTGAATGTATCAGGAGAAGACATCCCTTACAGGTTAGTCCAATTGTTTTAGAAATGTGAATTAAATGTAGTTATGTTACACTTAAAATATACATTTTGATCATTGTAGAGGCGCCGAGTCAGCTCGACGCTATTAATGATTTCTGTTATTCTTTGCAGATTACAAGAAATAGAACCTCTTTGCCAAAGCTGGTGGGCCGAACCAGGACTTTAGCGGGCTGTCCCTGGTGCCATAAAGGCAAACAAAGACCATCCGATTGATTTGCCAACATCTACACTCGACTAAAGTTTGGAGATGGATTCCCTCATGTCGTTGGGTGCACCACTGAAGCAGTTCACCACCTGCATGTCAGGAAAAAACACCTCAACCAAGAGAGGAACCACCAAGAGTCAGTCTGTCCGCAGAAGCAGCTTCACTCGCAGGAAGAGCGTCAGTAGGAGGAGAAGCCTTCCCTGCAACAACCAGAAAGTCCCAGACTCCTGGCTCAGGGTTTACCAAGATGAACTGAAAAGAGAGAGGTATGAAGAAAAAAGGATTTAAAACTTGTTTTACAAAAGTAAAGTATTCTCATCTTTGTATAAATTAGGATTTCTTCACAATTAAATGTTAAGTGTGACTTGATTATTATAATTATCAGTCATTTGCAGTAATGTAAGATGTTAAATTACTGTCTTGTTGCCCAGCCGAGAGTCTTAGCCAGTCAGACTTTGCTTAATGAGGATCAGGCTTTTCATCACATGAATAAGCTACTTGCCCATGTGCCATACCTAATGTTGCTTTGTGCTGTTTGCTAAAGGAAACGTCAGCAAGCTATGCTGGCTAAGAAAAATGCTGAAAGGACTGTCAGGAGGACTCACTTCAGGAGCCACCACTGCCTCCCAAGGGTGAGTGCATACTTAAGGTGTGACTTTTAAGTGTTTTGCTTGTCCACAACACTCATTCGTCACCTTTTCTCCTTCCTGCAGCACACAAACACAGCCAGGAAACCTGCTCCAGCGAAGGACGATTCTTTCTTTGGAGCCTTTCAGGGCCTCAGTCTAGACGGATTGATGGGAAGCACTGGTGGAGCTCCTGCTGCTCCCGCTGCAGGGGGAGATCAGTGCTTAGTCATGTGAGCAGAGACATTAAAGGACAGTAAAATGCTGGTTTCCTGACAAAGGAGACATAAAGAGATGTCATCTGAATGTGAAAACAGACTGTTTATCACCTTGCAATAGAGGAAATGCATGAATATCATCTGACATTGTTGCATGTCTATAATCCTTTTTGTACTTGAATAATCTTTGTGCTGCTTCTATTTATTTGCCAGTTAATCCATTTTCCTGTAATGAAATTGCACAACGCTTTCATGACTTGATTTTTATGCATTCAAGCTTGTTTTATTTAATTTAGTTTGAGTGAAATCCAGAGTGAACCTAAAGCGTGCAAGATGTTAAGAGCTGTTCCTTATGCAAGCTAAATGATAAATGTTATGTAAATACCAACACGGTGTCTGCTGATTTTATTTGAAATAATACAATTACATTAAGCTAAACTACTACAAATATTTTGGCTTTAACAGTATATTTGGAAGTACAAGTATTGTCATTATTGTAGAATAGCTTCCTAAAAACAATGTCACCTCCCAAACATTTAGCTGTACCTGCCTATTTACCTTTTCTAATTGCACTATTTTAAATCACTCATGTAAATCACAGTAAATTAGGCTCTTTAAGAACAATTTTATTTGTTTAAAAAAAAAAAAGAAAAGAAAGAAAGACAAGCCACATATTTCCTCTTGGTTACATAAATGGAAGATGCATCATATAGCTTTCTTACTGAAGAAAGATACGATCACTGGCTCGAAATCACACATATGTACATTAAAAACAAGTACAAAACTACATTTGTCTGGACAAAGATGCTGTCATATGACAGTTACAAAGCTGAATGCAGACAAACAAGGTGAGAATACACAGAACAGAAAGATTTTATTCTCTTCAAACAGTGAATTTTGATCAAACAAAGTCCCATTTTTCCAGCATTATTCCCTCTGTTCCATCTTGACTTTGGGTGGTTTGAGAAAGGACCTGTTCTTTTTCTCCTTGGTCTTGCCTTTAGCCTGAAAATTTCTCCAACTATCCACCCGTCCATCTCTTGTTTCCTGGAAAACATTAGTATGAAGTGACCATTTAAAAAGAAGCCAAAAGCAATAGTCAATGTAGCCATAAAGTAACCACGGTGGGACGCACCTCAAAGTTTTTCTGCCATTCTCTGTCCCGTTTAGCTTTCTCCGCTGCCTCAATTTCTTCCTCTCGTGCCCTTTTCCTGGTGAATTTAATCACAAAACAAACTTGTTAGGACACTTATGATGCTGTGGTTTCCAAACGTATTTAAATCTTGCACAACAATCATGGTGAAAATAGTAGTCATCTACCTTTCGTGCATTTCCTTCGCTTCCCTTTCTTTCCTTTTGATTTCAAGCTCTGCAAACAGCTTCATGGTCTGTTTGTACACTGCTTGTTTAAACTGGAGAGAGACAACAATGGAAGGTAAGACCATGTCATTTATTTGCATTGTCGCATTAGAGTACGCTTACCATTTCAGGGTCATCCTCCTCCAAAATCTGTGCTTTTCCCTCCTTCTTCAGCTGTTTCTTTTTTTCCTTTACCTGGAAAATAAATATTATTAAGCAAGTGCAGATACACAGCCTTTATAAGATGAGCCAAAAGCATTTTTTTAAAGAGGTAAGCTGTATTGGAGACCACTCACCATGTGCTCCACATATTCTTTTCCTGCTTGGATCACATCTAGGGCTCTTTTCTTTTGCTCTGGATCCAGTAAAAGTTTATATGCCTTGTCCACAGCTAGAAACGCAGAATGTGAATGATTTAAACTGTTCACAATCAAGAATTTTAATTTATAGGAGGAAAACATGCCATTAAAACTTAACATTAAGTATTTATATGTAGGTACAATTAAGTTAAATACAAACACAGGCTCTTGTACCTTCAAAGGCTTTCTGTGCTCTTTCTACATCATCTTGGTTTTTGTCAGGATGGACCAAAATGGACAACTGCAGGGATTAAAATATGAGGAAGGTTTGTTAAAAACCACGACTGTTAGCACAACATAACGTCATTCACATTTTCTATGATAAAACTTATTTGCTTACCGCTCGAAATCTTTTCTTCAGCTCATCATCTGTTGCATCTGGATCTATTTGCAAGACCTAAAAAATAAATACTGAAATAACCATTCTGCACCTAAGAATGGGATGCAAAATAATCACTGGGACATACACTCACCGGCCACTTTATTAGGTACACCTGCCCAACTGCTCATTAACACTTAATTTCCAATCAGCCAAT
>JBAMHX010000019.1:17292857-17308247 GCA_037177515.1 Pseudomugil tenellus
GGCAGTTCTGAAGGCAAAAGGGGGTCCAACCCGTTACTAGCATGGTGTACCTAATAAAGTGGCCGGTGAGTGTAGTTAAGACAAGACAGAAATTACATAATAAATTTTCTGATTAAATAATTTAAGCACTTTGTAACTAATGCAATTAGACTGTCTAATCAGATTACCAGTCTGTTTTTTGTCAGAAAAATAAGAAGAAAGTTTTCAAGAAAATCGTTGTTAGAACAGAAGATCATTCAAAGTGATTTTTTTCCCCCTATAAAATAAGCATACTTTGTTACCTCGAATGGGTTAAGATTGAAGTATGACGAACCAGGTCTGAGCAGTCTGTCAATCTGCTGCTTGGACGTCAAAACCGAGTCTCTCTTCTCAATCTGCTTCACCTGCCAAAATACCATGAAATCAACTAAAGGCAACGCAAAGCTACAATATATATGTAATAGTTTTAATACTGTTTCTTTACGAGTACAACCACATTCATTAATTACTGAAAAACACTTAATGATGTTAATATTTTATTCAAAACTGATCTCGTTAGATGGTACTAAAATTAGACTGCGCCGCATCTTGGACATGTGCTGCAGGAAAAGCTTTCCGCACCCATCTGCAAAAAATCACTAACACTATACTTTTTCGGCGATTTCTAGATACAATATAACATGAATTTAGAAAATCCCCTCAGTGAGCATTAGCTTTTGCTATTAGCAGATGCTCTTGTTTGCAAGGCCTCTAAGTGAAGAACACAGATGTAAAAAAACTTCTGTTGACACAGTTATATGGTAGGTATGAAATAAATACAGCTCGTGCCTTAAATTATCTCGTACCTCTGTGTAAAAGCTCTGAAATAATTCATCTGAAACAGTTTGAGAAGATTCTCCTCCGGCGGCCGCCATCTTCGCCCGGGTTTACGTGTGACGCAGCAAGTCACGTGACCACACAGATTACATATAAAACCGTTCTTAGCAACTTTGCGTAGAAAACCCACTCAATTTCCATCAAAGATAAAGTATAAATAGTAAATTCTTTTGAAAATCTGTAATAACATATTTTGCAGACAAGATAAATGAATACTCTTTAAATTTATTATCTGGTCCAGCCAGTGAAAAGCTGGATGCAGTAATAAGAATTATTTCTCGACTGGATCATTTTCTTTTGCCACATGGTCTCGTGCAGCTAGTTCCGTTGAGAAGTACCGTGCTGCTGATGCTATGGCTGGGATCTGTTTAGGATAGGCCTATGTCCACAATTTCATCTACCAGCCCTACTTTAGCCTCCCGTTCAAATGAAACTGGATCGTGTTGCTTTATGAACTATGGATAATTACTCTGTTCTTTTTAGCTCCAATGTGAAGATTTAACATAGATTTCCTCCAATTGCACTCACTAAAATTACATAAGGCTACTATGCAGTTACATGCTAACATCCCGCTAATAATAGTCTTACATAAAAGTTTACATCGATAATAAATATTTTATGTGGTGAAAAGAATGAAAAACTTCCAGGAATAACTTCAATTTTATTTCAAGCTGGGGAAACGGGAGACCGACGAGTCTGGATTGGAAAGACGTTTCTTCACGCCTCTTGTAGGCCCGTCAATCACCTTTGGTGCATTCTTGTTGTCCAATCACATGCCAGAGATGGCCAACGCCATTCTGGGCATCCTCCAGCCCCGCCCCTTAGGCTGTGATGGCTTCCTTAACATTTGACTCTACAACCCCGCTGAACATGGTGATCCACAAGAGGTCCAAAACAAATAAATTAAAAAAAATTGTAACCTTTCAACACAAATATTTTTAGATATATATGAATGCTAAACAACAAAATGCACAAAGGCATTTATTTGGGTAATGCATGTTGAACAATCTTCAGCATAGATAGTTCTTTCCTAGAATAGGACATGAAGCAGCAGACTGCTGGACGTGCAGCTGTTGGGCAAATATCGTCTTCCATTTCTGTCAAAGACAAAAAAAAAGAAAAACATTCATGGTGTAACGATTTTCTTTTATACCGTCCTCCTACAACTAACAGACAGCTCAACGGTTTTGCTGTTTGTGAAACATTTTCCTGACTACATTAATCCACTCTTCTTACCTTTGATCTGTTTCGGTGAGGGTAGACATGGCAGTGGGTGCATTCTCACGAAGCTCAGTATCGATAAATCCATCCTTGGGAGTCTGAAATCCTACAACAGATCTGGGTCTCACCTGGTGGGGACCAGAGTACCGACTGAGCTATAAAAATAAAAACAAAGGACCACACAAAGACATGCTAACAAATCTCGGATGTTTCTCTGGACTGATTCAACCAGTAAACCCAATACATTAAAAGATTGTAACAATTTTATCTTCAAAAATGGTACTAAGCTTTATTTTGGGAAAAAATCTTTACAGAGCGCACTTGCTCTGGAAGAATAAGTATGTTGACAAGATATTAACAAGCATGTTTAATGGATCTGAGCATTATTGATAATGAACAGTCTTACCAATCAGTCTCTTCCAACTGTGTAAACTCATTCACATGGATGTGGGCAGCTCCATTACTGCCTGCTGACAAGAGGCAACATATAAAGACACAGTTCTGATATGAGAAGATGATTGACACTCCAGCATGTGATGGCAATTTGGTGCTAAATCTAAATATGTGCCAACAACTACTGTCTTTTTGGTTTCAATATTCCAGCTTCACCTGAGAAAAATAAATAATTCAGCCTTCATATCGCCATCATGTGGTGATAAAAAGTAAATCCATCTGCTTTGAAGTGTACCCATTGTTCTTAAATATGCCAATATTAGAGATGTTTAATTCAGGATCCCTAGTGTTTTTGCACAAATCTGAAAAGCGGCTTCTCTTCATAATACAGAAATACAAGTTACCTAATTTTCAGTTCAGGGTGTGGACAGTAAAAAAAAAACAATGGATCAGTAATCATGCTCAGGTGGAGCTGCTACCTCTAGTGGCTCAGGAGGAGAAGTGTCCTTCTCCATCCTGCCACTCAGAACATGTGCAGACAGCTGACGAGACTTTGGTGCAGCACACCTAGGCAAGGTGCACGCTTGGTTTTGGATTTATAGTGCTTCCCAAATCCTCCTCTGTCTGCCTTCTAGTTTTTAATCCAGTTTAAAGACACGGGTGATAAATATGCTCCATGCCTGTGATGAAATATGGCTCATATATCCTCTGAATGGACAAATTTAGCAGGAAACACATTTTCTATACATTTTTTCATTCAGCTTGAGTGAGTTATCTTGTTCCTGTCCTTGGAAAGATACATCACTCTTACCAGATTTTATTTTTAACATTTGATTTACAGGACAGTATATAAGCAAGGAAAATTAGTAAAGTAAGAAATTATGCTTCTCCAGTGATTATAGTTATCTACAGGAGAGGAGACAGTACTCTGTGCAAGGCTAGCTCACCCTTGAGTACCGTTCAGGTGAGTTCTTCATTCTAGTGGTGCCGCTCTCATTGCTTCTCCACCTAGGCAGGTTGGAATAAGAGGACAGACACGTGAAACAAAAGACAGCAATGGCATGGCACCAACAGGTAAAGGCTAGAGCATTTGTCTACATTAAAAACATTCTACCAGGCATTTCTCTTGCTATTGGTGAAGGCCAGTTTCAAGAATTTTAACCCTTTGGATGGCCAGATCCTTGGTGTCTTCAAAAGGAGATTTGTTGAAGAGATGTGCAGATTTTGGAGGGAACAGAATGCAACTCAAAAACTCATAGAAGAAATCCGTTCAAGGTCAGCTGAATTTCTCTAACTGGGTGTCGCTGTTGAAATTGTTCAGGTTCTTGTGACTCCTAACCATAATCCAAACTTGCTCTAGTCTTCAGTTTGTGTGACAGTGTACAGAATCTAAACTTCAGTAGATGTCAGCCAAGCCTAATATAATCTGCTTCAGAAAGGTGTGTAAAAAGATTATGTCCAAATATACCGGTAAATGTTTATTTGGTTGTTACAGTAAAGGTTTGAGAAACATTTTAGCAAGGGCAAACAGCTGTTCTTCCTCCTCATGACTGGCAGAAAACATTTTATAGACGTAGGCTGAGATTTACTTAAGCATAAACTGTACACCTGTTCGCACAGTCTGACAGAAGTGAACAACCCTGAGGAATGGTAGGGAGTCAGATTTACAGTTTGATCTTTTAATTGTTGGTGGCACTGGTGAACCACCTGTGTGCAGGAAGTCACTGCATTCTGAACACACCCTAAGGAATAAAGGGTTAAAATCCTGCTTGACCACCGCATCATCCAGACACAAGTTCTCGTTCCGTTGTCTGTCTGCACAGTTTCAGTCTTTTGCAGTTCTCCTTTCAGGGAAAAGGGATTTGACTTTGATAAGGTCTTCCAAATGTGTGAATTGAGATTATAAATCAAATCAAATATTGAAAGACAACACTGAATTTGAGTATCTGACAATTGACTGATTCTCAGCTGAGTTTTATTGAAACTGAACAAACGTAAAAGTTATAAATACAAAGAACATCAGAGAACAAACCGCTATGGCTCTTAAGGTAAGCCAAACCGAATTCTACTGGGCAAGTTTAAAGAAAACAAGGTGGTTATGGTATTGGTTTTAAAAATAAAATAAAAGAATCACAATTTGACTATCTCTAGAAATGCTAGGCATACACTTTAAACATTACAAAACTTTTGATTTTCTTCCTTCCTGTGGATTCTTTTCTCCACCATAGCAAAAAATGAAGTATGAAGCTCTAACCATATGCATTTATTTACAAGCAAGTCCCTACGCAGCTATGTGAAACCACAAATAAAGGGAGTACACGAAGGGGAAGGGAGGATGAGGGCATGGACAAAAACTTCCTGCAAGGCAAAAATCATTTTAATGTCTTCTCAGATTTCTTAGAATGAATGTCCACTTTTTAGTAAATGTTCATTGTTGGCTTTAAAAAGGACCAGGAACAAAAAGTAACAATAAAAATGTTTTTTATGTTTGTAGTATTTTTTTAAAGGCATGTCCCAATGTAACCGTAGGAATAAGAAATGACCATAACGGTTAAATTCATTTCTTCAGCCAAAAAAAAAAAAAAAATGAAAAAAAAGATTTCCAGCCAATCTTGAGCCAATTCTGCAGTATGTCCATTTCTGGGATATATATACAGATTTTTTTTCATGAGGGATGAAGAATAAAAGTCAATCAAAAAATTGTGGCCAATCTCCTGTTTTTTTTCCTCTTTTGTTTTCTTTTTTATTTTCTCTTTTTTTTTTTTGCTTCCAAATACCTTTTGGTGCATCTACTTCCACTGCTGCCCATAAGAGTCCTGTGAAAACTCCATGGTGTCATTACTGTAACCATAGTTACCGGAATAGTCGGCCCCTTGCTGCAGGGGCTGCTGGGCGATGGGCTGGGACCCCCAGTTCTGTTGGTTGTTGGTCTGGCGGCGCTTGGAGTCAGGCTGGTTAAATACGTCTGCCTTCCTCTTTCCGCCGACGTTCCCCCCGCGATTGCCCCTGGCACCACGAGGACCACGGCCTCGCTGAGGCTGGAAAGGGGCTCCACGTCCCCCTCGACCACCCCGTGGACCACCGAGGGGTGGCCCTCTTTGGGCATAGCCACCTCGACCTCGGGCTGGAGGAGCACCACGAGCCCTGGGTGGTGGAGGCCCTCCCCTGCTGGGGCGAGTACCACGGCCCCTCATGCTGTACACATCTTCATAGCCGTAGTAAGGGTCCTCATAGCCACCACGGTAGTCATGATAGTCGTAGCCATAGTAGTCATCATAGTAATCCTCATAGCCATAGTAATCAGGTGGATAGGCATAGCCCCCGCGGCCACCACGACCCCTACCACGACCTGGTGGCGGCATGCGAGGAGGTGGGTAGTAGTAGTAATCATCATATCTGCAAAATAAATTTTTATATATATATATATATATGTATGAATATATAAAAATTGTATAAAACATTTTGGGGTTCATCACTTTGACTCCTTAGAATAAATAGAATAGTCACATGTCTGACACCCACCCTGCATTCCTGGTGGTCTGCCGAGCTGCCTGCCGCTCTTTTCTCTTCTTGTCTGGGGGCTTTGCCAGGACAATCTCAATTTCTTCTCCTCCCAGCTCCTTCCCGTTCATCTCATCCATAGCCTGATTTAGCAGAAAAATACATTACTGTATAATACACAGAATCATCACACATGCAAATGCTCAGCCATAGCATGAAAAAGCAGACCTTTACTGCAGCATCCCTTTCCTCAAAATGTACAAAAGCGTAGTCTTTCAGTTTCTTTACTCGCTCTAGCTTTCCAAACTGAGAGAAAGTCTTCTCAAGAAGTTCTTCAGTCACTGCTGTAGCAAGCTTCCTCACAAAGAGTACCTTTACCTACAATAATGCAAAAAATGAGGAATTAGGTAACTTGAAATACACAGGCCTGTGGATGCATTTTTAACAACTTAAGACTTAAAATCGTTTACCTTGGCCATGACCTCTGGGTCTGGTTCAGCAACAGGGTCAGCCCACTCCACAGTGACAGGGTTTCCCCACACTTTGACCTTCCCACTCATCAGGCGGCGACGTGCCTGAGCTGCAGATTTGTGGTCTTCATACTCCAAGAAACAGAAACCACGATTTTTCTTCTTATCATCCGGCTGGTGGTACAAAATTACTTCCTGGAGACCCTCTGTGAGGTAAAACACAAAGTCAACATTTCTATTCATGATTTTCTTCTAACAATTCTCTTCATTGCTGTGCTTTGGAAACAAACCTGTGACCTTGCCAAAGTCTTCCAGTATACTTTCCCTTGTCTTGTTCTTTGGAATTGATCCAACAAACAGGCGATTGTTTGCAACAGATATACACACTCCCAAATACTTGCCAGGGCGGATTTCGTGGTTATCACACTGAAAAAAAAACAAAACTAGAATTTTGAGCAAAATTTCGTCTTTACAGAAATCTATTTACTTAGTTTTGAACATTATATAAAAATCAATCAAATAGAGATGCACCGATGTACTTTGTCTTCCAAATCGAGCAAGACATATGAATTATCTGAAACAGATCTGGATAGTCTGACAGTTCTGCAGATAGATTATGGTTTGGAGTATCAGCTCAGAGGTCATATTTCTGCTGAAGACAATAGGTTATTTAAAACGTGCTAATGGCACCGATTTGCAAGAACTTTAATTTAGTTTGATGATCCTACAAATACGACTGTGTTAGTTGCAAAGATTCAAAATGCTCCACAGGTTTATTTTTATTAGTGAAAGAATTGCTAATGCCGAGTTGTGGGCTAATCCTGTCTTTAGTTTTCACATAGTCTTCTGGAAGTTAAATGTTCCTCTGGAAAGCTTTCTCTTCCCATCTAATTGATCAACCAATTACTTTAAAACTTGGCTATTACACTGACTTATACAAAAGGTCGCGTTGTGCACTGGTGAAGAGGATTGTGGGAATTCAGTCAGATATCTGATCTACTAACCTTTTCAACATTTTAGCTTGATAACCACATCAGTCCCAACTCTACAAGACATTCATGACTAATCAACACATTGAACAAATATTCCAAATTACCAAAGCTGACCCCCCCAACCAATTCAATTTTTAACTTGCCCCTTTCACAACTCCAAAAACCTACTTACAAGCTTCACAGCCTTTTGTGCATCCTCCTTATTGCAGTATGTGATGAAAGCATAGCCTCTGTTTTGACCAGACAGAGGATCCATCATTAACCTGAGATCCCAAATGGGACCAGCCGACTCAAACAGGGGTACAAGTTCATCTTCATACAAATCCCGAGGAATCTTTCCAACAAACACCTGATAAAAAAAAAGAAATACAGATGACAGATTTGCTAATATATTATAAAGGACAGTAGTTTTGATTCTTCCTTGAGCCACTCTCTAAACAAGATCACCAATGTTGGCATCTCAGATCAGGTTAAAGTTCACTGTTGCTTTCAGCCTCATAGCATGACTTACTTAAATGACCCTGCATGCTGTGCAGGACTTTGTGTAGGCATGTTTATTATTTTTGTATGAATCTAAAAACCTACCTGACAGGTCTAAACCTTTATTAAATTAAATAAGAAAAAGATTGAAGCAATCACCTCCTGACTAAACATATACTGTATCTATCTATTTGTCAATTACTACTCTACCTCTGTTCCAATTCCTGGTTGTGTGCCTGTAAACACACTCTCAGGTGGGGGGCCTCCATATTTTCTTTGTCCAGTTGTAACATCTAGGGTGTATCCTGTCCGCTCCAGCAGTGCCTGAAAAACAGGTAATAACATTAAACCACAGAAGGAAATCCAGAAAGCATTATGAACCAAAAAAAAAAAAAAAAAAAACTGTTTACCTTTATTTTAGTCTCATCTGGGCCCTTGGTAGATTCTTGTACCTTACTCCCTTGTTTTTCCCTTTGCCTGTACGTTTTCATGACTCCACAGAGGAATGCACTTTTATTCTAGAGTTAAAAACAAATAAAACATTATCTAATGTTACATTCTACATCTAATAAATCTCCCCTCAAAGGCACAAGTACCTGCACATGGGACAGATCGCTCTCTTTGAACTGCTGCAACACAGTAAGTGCTCCCTCCTCATTGAACTCCCGCAGTGCATCAATAGCCCTCTCATCCAGGTCCACATATGACACCAAGCCTATAGTTAAAAAAGAGGCATGTGAGTCATGTTCATAGTTATAGCTACAGAATCCTTTTGTGTGTGTACGTGTATATATATATATATATATATATATATATATATATAGTGTGTGTTTTGTGTGAGATATAACTACAATTACCTACCTGTTTGGAAAATGTTATCTAGACTTTCTGCAACTTTTTGTGGCAGCCCTGCATCAATTAGTGTCTGATAGTCCTCTGTGTGTGTTGCAGTCACATCCATTGGCTCTTCTTCCTCCTTTGCTGTGGCAGAACTACCATTTACCTCAGCAGCAGCCATTTTCTGTAAAAATATGTAGAAATAAAAAGCAGTCAAGAAACATCATCTTGTAAGCAAAAATAATACGCAAGAATTCAACCAGCCATTACTAACCAAAAATGTAATTTATTGTAATGTGGGTTAAGGCTATAGCTAAGGTTGCAGTCATTGCCATTTCATGTGCAGCAAATAAGCACTAATGAGGATCAGTTTTACTTAATATAGCAAGGGCAACGATAACAAAAAAGGTTCGACAATCATAAAAGACGAGTAAAATTTGTTATATAGCAAGACCAAATAAACCGGTTACTTGTGGAAACCACTTTGCCAGAGTCCCGCCCCCTTCACATGCAGCGTGCTAACTAGCGGGCTGAAAACGTTTAACCTGCAATATACATGAACAACCTCTCATCAGATAAAATTCATTTAGACTACTAGTTAACGTTGGGCGCACAACAAAATAACCACAACTAGTGTGATTCCAATGCTTTGGCCTAAGATTATTATTCAACTGCCCTAATGGTCAGCATTTCGGCTAGCTAACATGCAGGCTAACTAAGGCCTTCTGGTGCAGACAGGCATCTCTCACAAATCAAACACACACGCCGTAAAAGGTACAAATAGATAGTTAGCAAGACTTACCGGTCTAAATCGGGTAACTGACTGTGACGTCTTTCAAAATATGAAATTACTAAATCGTCAGCGGGATAAGAAATACCTAATACGAATAATATTTGTGTCTAGCCCACGAGACAATTTTCCAGACAACGGTCTCGTCGTCGGCTCGCCCGAACAACGCAATGGCTCAGTAAACATCGCGAGATCTCACTCAGAAGTCAAGAAAGGGCGGGTGGTGGATTCATTTTGTAAGGCGAGTGCGCATGTAAGGGTAATAAACATTGACTGTATATAAAAGACGAGGTCATAAATGATACCAAAAGCACTTTTCCGTGCTTAAGAAGGCAATATTATTAAAACACCGGGGCCAAGATAAAAAGATCTTACCAAATGAGATTTACAGAATAATGTATAGAGTAAACATTAAACCTTGTACGTGATATATATATAATGTAGGCTACATGAAACCCCCTCATATTATGTTTTATGAAAATCTAAAAACAGAGAGAAAATAAAGAAGTGAAGCGTTTTTAAGGTCAAACTGTTTGACCACGAATAATGGAAAAAGATAGGGAATTCATTAAAATAGTGTATTTTAGATGGTATAAAAGTGTGATTATGATGTACACCAGGAATGTCCAAAGGTCAATGGGGGCTCATGTCCTGCATCTCTTCAATGTGTAACCTATCCAATGCACCTAAGTTAACTAGATCCAGTTCTGCACATAACTCGTTATTTTGAGTGTGTTGGAGCAAAGAAACATTGAAAACTCAAAACTGTTGCTCTCGTGGGCCAGAGCTGTACACCCCTGGCGTAAAACAAATTCTACTCGATCCCAGGAGGGCTGCAGTCATGCAGATTTTCCATACTCCATCATACCTGACTTAATTTGTGGACTCAGGACTGAGGACAATCAAAGAGATATTTATTTTTTTGAAAATAGCCATTCATGCCTCTTGGCTAAAGAGACCCAATTCTTGTCCTCGAGACAGTCTAACCTGCAACTTTAAGATGCAACATTTTCTTTCTCCAACACACTAGAATCAAGTAACTGGCTCGTTAAAAGGACCGGTTATATGCACCGCTGCCCTTGGTCAACTCCATGAGGGCCAGGATTTTAATGTAACCATGCTTCAACACATCTGACCCAAATTAAATGGATCCATCAGCCAATGAAGTTCTGCACAGCAACTCATCAATTTCAGTCCGGTGTGTTGATGCAGGGATACGTTGAAAACCTGCAGAGCTGCAGACCTTGTGGGACCAAACTGAATAGCCCTGTCCTAAGAGGTGTCTAGCAGGTCTGACCAGCTTCTTCTCAATAGTCATCACCATTTGCAAATAGCTTGTAGAAATGAATGAGCATTTGTATTACGCAACCATGGTTGACTTTAATCCAATGAAATCCTTCCATTCTGTACAACAGTGGTGCTCAAGTCCGGTCATCAAGATCTATCCCGCAACTTTTTGATGTGGGGTAACCCGTATCCAACATACCTGAATAAAATGGTTCAATGACCTCATCCACAAGCCATTCAGCTCTTCAGGGGGTTGGCTATGAGATGTTCATTTAATTCAGGTGTGTTAGAAAATGGATGCATCTAAAAGTTGCAGGATGGTAGATCTCCATGACTGGACTTGGGCACACATATTGATTAAATCTAATGATTTCAATACAAAAGAAAAAAGAAAAAAAAGAAACAGCTGGACAACAAACTGAAAAATCATTTTTATTGTTTTAGCAGTCACGCTGTCAGTATGTCTCATGACCTCTGGACTAATGAATCAATATGAAACAGTCCCTGAATTGTTTGACTGCTCTGTGAGGTAGAGAAAAAAAAACCCATCAAGCTTTTTTGCCTCAGTCGTCATGTTGAAGCTTTCTAATTTTGCCCTTGTGGCGGTCAATTTCCTTCTGTAGGCGCTCAATCTCCTTTTTGTGGTGCTCGATCTCCTCATAGTGATGTTTCCTCAGTACCTCCAACTGCTCCTGTTCCTTCTGCCTGCAGGTGTAAGAAAATACAGAGGATTAAACTGATAGCTAGCATCTATAGTATCATGTCGTTGGGCTACTCACCTAAAGTAGCGCTCCTCCTCAGCTACTGCCCGCTTTCCCAATGCACCTCCTGCCTCTCTCACAGAGCCACCACCACCTCCACCTCTTCCTGCGCCTTTACCCAGCTCACCAAGCTGGAAGAGAGAGAGCAAGTGTGTTTTCATACAAACTGAACATTAGTCTCCTGATCAACAGCAACCCATTATTATAAATAATAATAATCATTATTATTTTTATTATTATAGCAAGCTTGCAAACATAAAATCAGTTAAACGTGATCTGATTTTCATCTAAGCTTCCAGTTAAAAAAATATGGGGACTGATTACGAATCATTTGAATAAAATCTATTTTAACAATATATTCATTCAAGTATTTTGGATGATTGTTGCTAATGTAATCCTACACTATTTCACAAAACATTTTTATATGAATAATAAAATAAAAATGCTACTTTATTAATGATCAAGATGGACAATTCAAAAAGAAAAGAAAGCCGTCACTTGCTTCTCACACACACCCTCCTGTCATTCATTTACATTAGTCCTAATCATTGCAACTACATGACAATAACTGAGCACATTAAATGATGCAGCTACATAAATTGTAGGACAGATGTCTCTTTTCCTTTCCTTTATGATGGCCTAGTAGTTCCATGTTTATTAGCCTCTAAATTCAACTGGGACCACTGTTATTTCCCCATCTTACAGCAAAAAGAAGCCTAATCTCAAGAAAATTTCCTGTTAGTTTGTTGACTTGTTGATGTATTTATGTAAATGTAATCAAAGCCTTTTTATTTGTGTAGTATTGCAAAGTTTAAAAACAAAGGATATGCGCGCGCAGACCTGACCCCGGAAGTTTTACATTATGACAAGCTCAAACTCTTAATGCTAAAAACAACTATATGGAAAGCCTTTTACCCGCTGACCGTGTCCGTTATTTAAATAAACTTGCACTTAATGCAAATACGTGACTACCGGACCCGTTTTTCTTACAGGACTGGCTTAGGGACATGAAAGATTACCCAGCATGCAGTGGTCTGACATCTACATGTATCACTCCGAGTTTGTACACAAAGGAGAATCTAACGAACTATAAATTACTGGAACCCGTCAATTATGTGTTTTGTGGGCATAAAAGTGCTGTAACATCCAATGTCTGAAACGTCAGAGTTTTGTGTTCTGAAGGCGCAAGTTTTACAGAGCCAAAGACCCCGCTGTCAAGTATCCAAGTCAATGTTATAACTGGATATTTTTAGGCCATCAGCCGGGATAACCGGAAAGAGGCCAAAATAAACAATGCGCGAATATACAGAGAGCATTTTTATGGAAGCATATAACTGTCATCCAAAAGAAAAAATAAATAAATTGGCACCTTATTAGGTTATACCGTTACAGTTAGACGTATCATGTTATATCTTGATACATTTCTTAGGAAAACATGAGACCTAAGCCTACATAATAACAATACACGGTGAAAAGGTGGAACATAAACCATATTCGCTTATTAAGGAGAATGTGGTGCTGTGGGTCAGAGAGATGTCTAAATGGGATCAAATGTAATTAACAGGAGACAGTGGGGACGGTGATGTTTAGAGGAACTTCGGTAAAGTTAGAAAGAGATCCACTGATTTTCTATTTCAGTAATAGTGGCTTTTTTGCTGTCACCTCGCAGGGACCGTCTGCAAATTACAACACTGATTTTTCATCAAAGGCTGATCTATTTAAAGCTTTTACAGACATCCTTGAAATCATTCAAAACTATTATTTTCAGTTTAAGAAATGTATAATAAAAAGTGAGATAAAAAATAATATTAAAGACACAACACCCGTCTTTGTTTTTTTTTTTGTAAAAATATTTTTTCGGGGTTGTAATTTGCAGACGGTCTCTGCGAGGTGACGCGTCAGCTGGTCGAGCAGAAAGCCGCACACACACGTCTTCCAGCGTGAAGACAGCTTGTTTGATTAAAATACTGTAGATCACAGTCTACCTTTATGTGGTTATAGTGTGTCTGTTTTATAAAAGCAAAATTACATTTATGAGTTATTGAAACAGAAAACCAGTGGATCTCTTTCCAACTTCACCGAAGTCCCTCTAAACATTACGTCCCACTGTCTCCTATTAATTACATTTGATCCATTTAGACATCTCTCTGACCCACTGCAGCACAGTCTCTTTATTAATTAACGAATATGGTTTGTATTCCACCTTTTCACCGTGTAGCTTTTTGTTGTTATGTAGGAATAGGTCTCGTGTTTCCATAATAAATGTGTCAGGTTTTCACGTGACACACGTTTTACAATGAACTGTCACGTTCTATCGTGATAAAGTGCCGATTTTCTTTTCTTTTGGATGGGAGATACGCTTAAACAATGCGCTCTGCAGAGTCACTCATTGTTTATTTTGGTTTCTTTCCAGCTCATCGCTCACAGCCATAAAAAGTCTAATATTTTATTAATGGATGCTTGCCACCTGGTATGGAGTAAAAATGAAGATGTGGATTGTCTTTACTCTGGTTTGTACTTTCCACAGAACAGCAAAACGGCATTTTTGAGGCAAAAATACTGTCTCGAAGTCAAGCGTTTTTGCATAGAACACGCAGCAAAACACATCTGTTTTGGGTCATGGTTGCGCGCGCATCACTCACATATGTACCTTGAAATCCGTCTATAGAGAGAGGAAGGAACCGTGACGGGTCCCCACCCCCACCTTTAATCTTTCATAAAAAGACAACTCATTTATACATTTAATTGTTTTCATTGCGAAGATAATTGATACGCTGCAGCCTTATCTGACCAGAAACTTTATTTCTAATACTCCACACTTAACGTGCATGAGATAAACTCCGAGTAGACTAGAAGTTACTAACCAGCTGGCTTAGTCTGACCACACGCGTGGGGGGTTGAAACTAGCAAGCTAATGCTAACAGCAGAAACTGTCACCATCTTTTTCCAGTAGTTTACCTGATCAGATGCCATTCTAATCTGAGAGAAGACGCATCTCCTTAAGTTTGATCGCAGGAAAAGTGTCGCCATTGCCACTTTTATGCAATTTAATGCCACTGAAAGAAGGGAGAAAAGACTTGCATCAGTCTGCTGGTCCCGTCTAGTATTGTGGAGCGAAATGAGGGAAATTAAAGCGTTTCAAGTGGGCGTGGTGACAACTGGTGACGCTTCTGCTCAGTGCTGCCATCACCTGGTCAAATTGGGGAACTGCGTCAAGCATGTGTGATGGATGTTTTTAGCACAAACTGGTTGAGATTGCTGTTGGGTCAAGGTAAAAAAAAAAATCAAATTTGAGTTCTTCTAAAATAACTGCGACAATGACTTTTGGAAGCACATTAATTATAAATAGTTTTTCTTGACAACTTCCTCTGTTCTCATGTTAAGCACTTCAACGCACTGGAAATGACAATTTACTCCTGAAATCTTACAACTAGAAGAAATGCATGTGAAAAAAATAGTATGTACTATATACTGTATAAGAATATTTGAAGATGCTGGCAAAAACAACGATTCGGTGAGAAAACTCAACACCTTTGGAATTAGCTGGAGGATCCTGCAGATTTAATGTTATTCTATTGCATATCGCCATGTTCTCCATAAACTGTAAATTCCACAAAGTAAATCCTGTAAATGTAACTTCAAAACACAGTGAAAATCTTCTGGACTTCCACACTGATCACTTTCCATTGTGTGTGACCTGCAGATTATGTGGACAGTGTGCTGGATTCTACACTCACCGGCCACTTTATTAGGTACACCATGCTAGTAACGGGTTGGACCCCCTTTTGCCTTCAGAACTGCCT